>JAJOZX010003164.1:360000-497500 GCA_023014485.1 Bathynomus jamesi
GTGTAGTAATAAATTGGATGGAAGAGTAGTTGCGAGGTAGGAAACAGAGAGTGGTCGTTGATGGAGTGGAGTCGTGTTGGGCTAATGTAGCGAGCGGTGTTCCTTAGTGTTCTGCATTGGGCCTAGTCAGTACAGTTTCAAAGTTTGCGGACGACACGAAGTTGGGTGGTAGGGCAATTAATGATGAAGATAAAGTAAAATCCAGGAAGATCTGAACAACATCGTTGATTGGTCAGTCACATGGCAAATGAGATTTAACATCGATAAGTGCAAAATTTTACGTTCGCGTAACGGTAATTTTGCGTATATTATGTCAGGGAAGGAATTGGCAAGCATAGAACAGGAAAAAGATTTAGGAGTTATCGTCACGGGTGATTTAAAAGTGGCGAAACAATGTATAGCAGCGGTCAATAAGGCGAACAAGATGCTAGGTTTATAGCTAGGAATTTTGAGTACAAATCGCGCGATATTATTGTTCCTCTTTATAAATCATTAGTTAGACCCCATGCGCAAAGACATACCGTATTTTATGCCTCATAAGACGCTACAAGTGATAAGACGCACCCTATATTTAGCAAAGAATATTTAGGAAAAAAATATTTCGAAGATTTATCACCCTGACAAAAAATGTATTCTCATAACTTTATTAAAAGAACATTAAACAAAACAATAACATATGAGCTCTGAAGTGATTTTTGGAGACGTTTTTCAGGAAAAAAGTAGCGTCTTATGAAGCGCAAAATACGGTAGATAAAATCGGAAGAGTTCAAAGACGAGCAACAAAGATGATTCCGTCGCTTAGGTCGAAGACGTACGAGGACAGGCTTAACGAGTTAAAATTGACTACACTGGAGACTCGGAGGCTAAGGGTGGTCTAATCCAGGTTTTTAAAATTATGAATGGGTTCCATAACGAAAACAGAGATAGCATTTTCGAAATATTACAATATAATAGAACTAGAAATAATGGCGTAAGTTGACAAGTAGAAGGTTCGAGACAGCAGTTGCCAAAACTTTTTTACGCATAGAATAGTAAATAGGTGGAATAGTTTGCCGGTAGAGGTAATTAGTAGCACGTCTATAAACATGTTTAAAAATCGATTTGACGCACATGTTGATACATTGGGTATAGTTTATGGTAGTAAAATTAAGGTTTTTGTGGTTCAGAACTCACGTAAAATTGTAGGTTCCCTCCGCCACCACGGAGGACATACGCAATACTCAACTACAACCACAGTTAGGTAGACCAGCCATGAGTAGATCCTAGGGTCTTTGTTGGTCTGAAACATTATAACATTATATATATATATATATATATATATATATATACTGGTCAAAAAAAGAAACGCAATTTTTGAGATTTATTAATAAACATGAGGACTCAGTATATAGTAAATGATTCTTTAACATAACAAACAGTCAATAACGCGTATGGCCACCCCTAGCCACAATGCAGGCTTGGAGTCTGGCCCTCATCGACCTCAACAGTCTCTGCAGGAAAGCAACAGGGATGGCCCTCCACTCTTCAATAATTGCATTGGTCAGTTCGCTGATGTTCTGCGGCTGATGCTGACGTCTGCGAACTCGCCGTTCAAGTTCATCCCATGCGTGCTCTATCGGTGACATGTCTGGGCTGAAGGCTGGCCATGATAAGGTCTGCACCTGTTATCCCTGCAGGTACGCCTGCACTATCCTGGCTGCATGAGGTCTGGCATTGTTCTGTTGCAGGAGCACCAATTCTGGATGTTGCCTCATGAATGGAAGAACATGTGGGTGAAGAATCTCATCCCTGTAGCGCTGGGCAGTCAGAGCGCCATCAACAACCACCAGCTCAGTTCTTGAAGCAAAGGCAATTCCTGCCCAAACCATGACACTTGGTCCTCCCCATCTGTCATGCTCCACTACTGCAGCATCTGAGTATCGCTCCCCTGGTCGTCTGTATACCCTGACACGGCCATCAGAATTGGACAGTCTGAAGCGAGACTCGTCAGAAAAGAGGACTTGGTTCCACATTCTTTGTGTCCAGTCACGGTGCTGATAGGCCCATTGCAGGCGTCGTTGCCTTCTTGCATCAGTGAGAAAAGGACCTCTGTAAGGCCTGCGGGATCGGAGTCCTGCATTACGGAGTCGGTTTCTGACGGTCTGGTCACTAATTCTGTTGTTGTGGATACCAGGTGTCTCTCTGGCTGTCTGACGAGCATTCCGCTGCCGATGACGCAGGTGCTGCAGTACAATGTGGCGATCCTGGCGTTGGGTCGTCACACGAGGTCGCCCACGTCTTGGCAGGTCCTGAACACTTCCTGTGGCATTGTACCGTCTAACAAGCCTAGAGATTGTGCTGGGATGCACATGCATTCGTTGTGCAACTTGGACAGCAGACATGCCTGCATCCAACATGCCCAAGGCACGACCTCTGTTGACCTCTGAGAGTCGTGGCATGCCTCAATCGCGGGAAAAAGTTTGGTTTTCTCAACGGGCAGTGTGTATTCTGTGAAGTCAAAGAAAAAATGCATGCCTTCATAAAGAATACATTCAATTTAATCTCTGTTTATTGTTTGTAACAAAATGGCGTCTTAGCCGGGATTAGTCAGGTTTAAAAACATGCACTAAGTGGCTTTAAAAGATTTGAACAAACATTTAACCATAATCTTGAAACTGTGATAATACCCCTAACAACCTAAATTTTACACCATATGCAAGCTAATTGCGTTTCTTTTTTTGACCAGTATATATCACTCAAACCAGCAACCAAGCCATTTTCAAAGCCATAAACTAGTTAAAATGTCTAAAAAGTTATAAAACTTCCGTCCGCGGAAGAGCTGAAGTTAAAATGACTGTGTTAAGGCATAATCACGGACAGAGAGATGGTAGCTGTCGCACATCTGGCAGTTGGAAAAGGCAAAAAATTGTTCAGATTTCAAACATTCAAGACGAGAAATCTAAGTAAAAATCAATCCTGTACATCTGGCAGCCGGTCACGACCCGAAATTGCCCTAAAATATTTTAAAGTGTTAAAAATAAAGCTATTCATACTGTAGGACAGCTTAATATTTGAAATGGTGTTTTCTCCTAAAATATAAAATGCCTCGTATATTTGTTTCTGTTCCTGGTCACTGACCTTCATGATAGGTTTAGAATCCTGGAAGTTAAAAATATGATTATGATGTTCCCTATGCTGAACCAAGTTACTATAAGTATTACCCGATCTCAGGTCACGTTTGTGGGAATTAATCCTTCTCTGAAAATCAACTGTTTCTCCGATGTATTTTTGAGGGCAGCATAATCTTGCCACAACAGATTAAGTTGGTCTCCGCTGTGCCAAATAAATTGTCTTCGTTCATCCGTCATCCTCTTACAAAAGCCTCCAATAATTCTGGCGTAGTTTATGAAATCCCATGTGGAGGCTGCCCTCAAAAATACATCGGAGAAACAGTTGATTTTCAGAGAAGGATTAATTCCCACAAACGTGACCTGAGATCGGGTAACTACTTTATTTCCCTTATCAGACTTCATAAGCATAAGGTTCAAGTTATTCTTCAGTCTGGAAAGGGCATCCAACAAAATCTTTGGAAACCTAGAGCCCTTACCCAAAGCGTGAAGGATTTCATTTAAAAGAAATCGCTTTAGAGTAAATAAATTAAAATTAGAGGCTTTGCAGTATTTGGCAAAGTACTCGAAAGAGCTTAAAAAGCTGACCAAACTGGCATTCGCAGTAAAGGAAAATTTCAAACCGAACCCCAAGGCAGCTTTTTCCAAATCAAAAAGATGTACATTTGTAAGATTGACTACAGAATCCAAATTACTAAATTTAAACCATGGACTGTCCCTAAATGGTTTATCAAACTGCAAGTCAAGGTCTCGTTTAACTCTCTCCAATTTTAGCTAACATTTTTATGGAATTTTTTTAAGTTAATTTTTTGCCAGAATCTTTGGTGCCGGGGATCAATTGGTTCCATTACGTTGATGATACGTGTGTTATTTTGGAATCTCATGTCGATTTGGATGAGATGGTGGGATTTCTTAACAGTTTCGTACCTTCAATACAGTTTACGTATGAAGTTGAGATTAGTGGATCTCTCTCGTTTTTGGATGTTCTTATTTTAAGAGATCCCAACCAAAGACCTTCTTTCAAAGTATTTAGAAAGCCTACGCATTCAGACAGCTACATTCATGCTTTTTCCAATCATTCTCTCTCTACTAAAAAAGGTGTTATTTCGGGTCTCTTTTTTGAGAGCTGCTTTTAGGATTTGTGACCCCATTTATCTTGATGAAGTTTTACATATTAAAAATATATTTATAGGTTTGGGTTATTCCAAATTGTTCATTGATAAAGCTTATTTCGCCGCTCGGAGATCTTTCTTTTCTCCCAAAAAATAGGAACCAGGATAAAGACGTTTCATTCCTTAAAGTGCCCTTTGGGGTTAACAAAGGGCTTTCCTCACTCTTGCCACAACAGATTAAGTTGGTCTCCGCTGTGCCAAATAAATTGTCTTCGTTCATCCGTCATCCTCTTACAAAAGCCTCCAATAATTCTGGCGTAGTTTATGAAATCCCATGTGGAGGCTGCCCTCAAAAATACATCGGAGAAACAGTTGATTTTCAGAGAAGGATTAATTCCCACAAACGTGACCTGAGATCGGGTAACTACTTTATTTCCCTTATCAGACTTCATAAGCATAAGGTTCAAGTTATTCTTCAGTCTGGAAAGGGCATCCAACAAAATCTTTGGAAACCTAGAGCCCTTACCCAAAGCGTGAAGGATTTCATTTAAAAGAAATCCTTCACGCTTTGGGTAAGGGCTCTAGGTTTCCAAAGATTTTGTTGGATGCCCTTTCCAGACTGAAGAATAACTTGAACCTTATGCTTATGAAGTCTGATAAGGGAAATAAAGTAGTTATCCTGAATACGTGTAATTATATCGCTAAAATGAATGTCATGTTGGCCGATGAATCCCTTTATTCCAAAGTCAGCAATGATCCACTAAAAACTTCCCAGGCTTCCTTTCATAAGGAGTTGGGAAGAATCCTTAAGGATTCTCCTGAACTTTTTCAAAGATCTAAATCTCATTTGCCCCATCTTCCTTATATATATGGGCTTCCAAAGATGCATAAACCCTCAGTACCTTTGCGCCCTATTATTTCTAATGTGGGAAGATCTACTGAACAGCTGTCTAAATGGCTTTCGAGCCTCCTTTCACCATTAGTAGGCCAAATCTCTGGAGCACATCTTAAAAATTCTGCAGAGTTTGTTGACAAACTTTGAGGTACAGACTTATCAGGAAAAAAATTGGTGAGTTTTGACGTGGTATCTTTGTTTACCAGAGTCCCTTTGGAGCTAATCTTGCAGTTCTTAGAAGAGTGGAGCTTGTTAGACTTTGTTCAAAACATAACTATTTTTCTCTCAACGGGTCATTTTTTAGGCAAAAGACAGGTTTACCAATGGGCTGTTCACTCTCTCCAATTTTAGCTAACATTTTTATGGAATTTTTTTAAGTTAATTTTTTGCCAGAATCTTTGGCGCCGGGGGTCAATTTGTTCCGTTAAGTTGATGATACGTGTGTTATTTTGGAATCGCATGTGGATTTGGATGAGCTGGTGGGATTTCTTAACAGTTTCGTACCTTCAATACAGTTTACGTATGAAGTTGAGATCTACAGATCTACAGAAGCTAAGGCTAACAAAGACCCTAAGATCCACTTTAAGGTTAGCCCGAGAGAAAGAAGAGAGTAGGGGGTTAAAAGAAGAGAATAAGGGGTTAAGTAAGTAGCAAAACCTATCATTCGTGGGTTAAAATTCATCCAGAAAAAGAGAAAGAAAGACTCACCATCATCATCCGCCGGCCACTGCCGACAAGTCGGAAAAATAGTCGAAGAGAATAGGAAAGGGGTGAAAGATAACAAGAAGTAAAATAAGAACGCTTACAAACCATGCAAACACAGTCTTAACTCAAACACTATCATACCATGCAAACTACAGACATACAAGTAGAGTTACAGACATGCAAGTAAGGAGAGGATAAGAAAAAAAGTATAAAGAGTATAACAAAAAGTGGGTTAGTTTACGCTACGAGCTACATCTAAGATCGTGTTAGTCTAATTTTTTTTTTGCTGGCGTATCACACGCTGGCATGTCACAAGCTGGCATTAATCGTCAACAGACTCATCCTCGATCATTACCCGCAGAGCTCTTGTTGCTAATTTTTTTTTTATTTTAAACAACGTTAATATTTTTAAAATGCCTATCTAAATGGTTTTTAAACACATTAACGTTGGTGGAGTTCACGACGGACGCGGGAAGATTATTCCATTTATCAATTACTTTAAATGTAAAAAGGTTTTTAGCGATATTAATAATGAAACGTCTGCCACGCAACTTAAATCCGTTATTACGAGTATTGCTATTATCGAAAGTGAACAGTTTGTCACAATTTACGTTATCGATTTTATTAACGATTTTGAAAACTTCAATAAGCTCCCGCCTTAATCTCCTAGCCTCGAGTGAATGCAAGTCTAACTCTTTAATCCTATCTTCGTAAGACTTGTTCCGTAGTGACGGAATTAGTTTCGTGGCGCGTCGCTGAACTCTTTCCAACCTATCAATATCCTTACGCAAATACGGGCACCAAAACTGAACGGCATATTCTAAGTGAGGCCTGACTCGGGACTTGTAAAGGGGCAATATAATATTCTTCGATTTAAATTCGAAATTACGTGCTATGAAGCCTAACATCCTATTAGCTTTTGCGCAAGTTTCCAGGCACTGGTTCCTAACTTTTAAATCCTTAAATACACGTACGCCTAAACCTACTTCCTCGTCAACGCTCGCTAACTGTCTATCATCCATCGTGTACGTGTAATTGTTGTTACGAGAACCTACATGCAAAACTTTACATTTGTCTACGTTAAATTGCATCTGCCACTTATCTGTCCACTCCATAATCCTATTTACATCGTCTTGGAGCCTATTTCTATCGTCCACGTTAAGAACTTTACCGCGTATTTTAGTATCGTGTGCGAATTTTGACAAGTTAGTGGCGAAGCCTACATCTGTGTCGTTAATGTAGATTACGAATAGCAATGGGCCTAACACTGAACTCTGAGGGACACCGCTACCTACATCTAACCACCCCGATTTACTACCATTAACAACGACCCTCTGTTTCCTAGCACGAAGCCATTCCTCTAACCAGTTAGCTACCTGACCGCGTTTACCGTGCGCTTTAACCTTCGCAATCAATCTTCTATGCGGAACTGTATCGAACGCTTTTTTAAAGTCTAAATAAATAAGTCAGCCGCTCTATGCCTATCGTATTCGCGCACTATTTCGTTATAAAATTTTAAGAAATTAGTTAAACAAGATCTATGGCGTTGAAACCCATGCTGACTACTATTAATCAAATCACGACTTTCTAAGTGATCGATGATACGATCCCTAACTACGGATTCCAAAAGTTTACCGACAATTGACGTTAAGCTAATTGGCCTATAATTGCTAGCTACTGTGCGGTCGCCTTTTTTAAAAATGGGTGTAACGTTAGCTAATTTGAAGTCTTCAGGAAAAATCCTCGCTTCCAGTGACTGATTAAAAATCTTCGCTAAGGGGCCTACGATAACGTCTTTCAAATCTTTCAAATGTCTAGGATAAAGCGCGTCAGGGCCTGGAGCCTTGCTAACTTTTAGGTTATCGATATAATGCGCAATCTCACCCTCGTAAACAGTTATTTCATTCAAAATAGTCTTGCTACTAAATGGAACGATATCGTCCACATCGAGGACATTATTTACATCTTCTACTGTAAAATCTGTCACAAAAAAGGTGTTAAAAATACCCGCCATCGCCTTAACGTCAGGAAGCCAAAGCGCTGTTAGCGTCCACTAGAGGGCCTATATTATCTTTTATCGGCTTACGATTATTGACGTAGTCAAAACACATTTTTGGATTATGTTTACTATCCGCAGCTATAAGTATCTCTAAATCACGCTTAACATTCCTAACTGATCTTTAACTTGACATCTAAGCTCGATATATCTATTAAAGTTAGCTACCGTGTCATTGCGCTTATTAAGTCTATACGCTCTGTTACGCTCGTTTATGAACTCGCCTTTTTCCCAAGTCTACCACTTGGGCCTACCATGATTTCTAGCGTGCTTGGGCCTACGAGGAATAAACTCCCTTTCGATATTCAAAAAACCTTTTTTTAAGCCCCTCCCAATGCAAATTTGCATCATTATCCATAAATAAGTCATCCCAGTCCACTACTCTCATCCTATCCGCAAAACTATGGAAAGTGGCCCTATGGAAATCAGGGACTTCTATTACGTTACTATCCTTAGTGTTTTCTATCAATAGCTTAAACCTAATAATTTGGTGATCACTACATCCCAAACTCTCACCTACTTCTAAACCTTCAACTATATTCTCTCCGTTCGTCATCACCACGTCTAAAATATTGTCACCGCGCGTTGGTTCGGAAACCATCTGTCGTAAAAAATTATCTTCCATGAACTCAATCAATTTCAAACCCTCCTCATTACCAGTAAAAGTCTCGTAATTAACGTTAGGGCAGTTAAAGTCTCCGACAATTATACTACCCCAATTATTAATAAAGTTACCAAGTAGTGTGTAAAATCTTGTATCGGTATCGAGGGGTTGAACGGGAGGTCTATAAACAACAAAATTGAAACTAATACTACGAGCCCTAACTTCAACGCATATCGCTAATTGCTGCCGGAAAATCTATCTTAACCTCGATAGTCTTAAGGGAATTACGAATGTACAGCAAAACGCCACCACCAATCCTATGTAACCTATCACTGGTAAAATGTATAAAACCGGTATTTAACCACGTTTCGGCTATAGCAACTATATCGTTGTTCCCGGAATAAATTATCGCCTTAAATTCGTTCAATTTATTTCTAATACTACGCGTGTTACAATAAAAGACGTTTAAATTATATTTTTACCACGGATCGGCGTTTTAAACTATTTTTCATGTCGGCCCGCTTTTCCCCGGATTAGTGGATCTCTCTCGTTTTTGGATGTTCTTATTTTAAGAGATCCCAACCAAAGACCTTCTTTCAAAGTATTTAGAAAGCCTACGCATTCAGACAACTACATTCATGCTTTTTCCAATCATTCTCTCTCTACTAAAAAAGGTGTTATTTCGGGTCTCTTTTTTGAGAGCTTTTAGGATTTGTGACCCCATTTATCTTGACGATGAAGTTTTACATATTAAAAATATATTTATAGGTTTGGGTTATTCCAAATTGTTCATTGATAAAGCTTATTTCGCTGCTAGGAGATCTTTCTTTTCTCCCAAAAATAGGAACCAGGATAAAGACGTTTCATTCCTTAAAGTGCCCTTTGGGGTTAACAAAGGGCTTTCCTCACTCTTGCCACAGCAGATTAAGTTGGTCTCCGCTGTGCCAAATAAATTGTCTTCGTTCATCCGTCATCCTATTACAAAAGCCTCCAATAATTCTGGCGTAGTTTATGAAATCCCATGTGAAGGCTGCTGCCCTCAAAAATACATCGGAGAGACAATTGATTTTCAGAGAAGGATTATTTCCCACAAACGTGACCTGAGATCGGGTAATACTTATAGTAACTTGGTTCAGCAGAAGGAACATCATAATCATATATGTAACTGCCAGGATTCTAAACCTATCAGGAAGGTCAGGGCCCAGGAACAGAGACAAATATACGAGGCATTTTATATTTTAGGAGAAAACACCATTTCAAATATTAAGCTGTCCTACAGTATGAATAGCTTTATTTTTAACATTTTAAGATATTTTAGGGCAATTTCGGGTCGTGACCGGCTGCCAGATGTACAGGATTGATTTTTACTTAGATTTCTCGTCTTGAATGTTTGAAATCTGAACAATTTTTTGCCTTTTCCAACTGTCAGATGTACGACAGCCACCATCTCTCTGTCCGTGATTATGCCTTAACACAGTCATTTTAACTTCAGCTCTTCCGCGGTAAAGAAGTTTTATAACTTTTCTAGACATTTTAACTATTTATTGCTTTGAAAAAAGCTTGGTTGTGACCGGCCGAAATTAATTAACCTTTTTAAATACCGTTTTTTTTCCTTGTGGGTTTGAGTGATATTATATTGTTGCGGTAAATGTAATCAAAGTTATATATATATATATATATATATATATATATATATATATATATATTTTCGCCTGTCTGTTTGTCTGTCCTTTATGCAAGCGCAAATCGTTTGACCCCAGAGCTACCAAATTTGGCACGGGAACCTCTTATGGGATGAAGAATGTTAATAAATTAAATAATTAAAATTACTGGGCCCGAAGGCCCCAGCACCGTGATTAAACTACAGAAAAGAACGCAGCCGTGAAAATTTTGAGCTTCACATTGTCAAGATTTCTGAATCTTAATATTTTCATGACTAATTATTTGGTCAACTATAGAAAAGAACACTCATGAAAATCTTGAGCTTCACATATAATAATTTTTTAGGACGACTTCAAACCGTTTGACCTAGAGCTACCAAATTTGGCACGGGAACCTCTTATGGGATGAAGAATGTCAACACAGAGTCGGTCAGCGTGTCTGTTTGTCTGTTTGTGCGAATAGTTACAGGAAGTTGATGTGGCAATGTTTTTTTGCAGTTTTTGAAAATCCCAACAACTTTACCATGCCACCAAAGAAACGGGCAAGTTTGAGTAGATCTACATCAGCAGCCAGAAAAAAAGAAGAAGCCCGGAAGCAGGAAAGCTCACAAGAAAGACAATCACGCTTTGAAGTTAACCGTGAACGACATGCAACAGCCAGAGCAAGAGAAAACCTCCAAGAAAGACAATCACGTCTTGAAGCTGTCCGAGAAAGTGTAACAGCTACCAGAGCAAGAGAAACACCCGATGAAAGACAATCACGTCTTGAAGCTGTCCGAGAAAGTGTAGCAGCTACCAGAGCAAGAGAAACACCCAAAGAAAGACAATCACGTCAGAAATCTTGACACAATGTGAAGCTCAAAATTTTCACGGCTGCGTTCTTTTCTGTAGTTTAATCGCGGCGCTAGGGCCTTCGGGCCCAGTAATTTTAATTATTTAATTTATTAACATTCTTCATCCCACAAGAGGTTCTCGTGCCAAATTTGGTAGCTCTAGGTCAAACGGTTTGCGCATGCATAAAGGACAGACAAACAAACAGACAGGCGAAAATATTATATTTATATATATATATATATATATATATATATATATATATATATATTTGCATAAAAAAATCACAACAGTTGAGGAGAACTGCATTAGACGTAAAAACAGGAATAATTGGTGTTATTTAACAGATGTATATATACGTATCAAAACAAAAATAATACAGCCAACACAGAAGCAATCTATATACAACAAAATATACAACACGTTTAAAATATATGTATATATACGCATCAAAACAAAAAAAATAATACAGCTAGTATAGAAGAAGAATTCTCTATAGAACAAAATACACAACATTTGTTTAATATATATAAGCATCAAAAAATGGAAATACATGCTTTAAGATCAGTTTCTACCGCGCCTAAATAAAATAGTAAACTCGTACGTAATCGAGTGAGGATTTACATCCTCATTGCTCTGTACTACACAATAAAGGCGATTTAACATTAATTCACCGCTCAAAGTATGCAGGGTGTCTATATTCAATATAATGGGCTTTCAATTCGTTTAACACTATTTTTGTGCCCACTTTACAATTAGGCGGCATACTCTCACGCTCTTTAAACACGGATAGAATACAGTCAAAAGCAGGCACAAAGATGACATCGTTTGCTACAACACCACCATTAAATTCAAATTTATAAACACTCCTTTCCAAACGTGCGTTTATTCTTTCTGCGCTGACCTTTTTAACTGTAAAATCTTCTTCACAACTCATATCGGCAATTGAAGTATGTTTCTAAATCGTGCCGACAACTGTGTCTTGTATAAAGAAATAATTCTTCAGAGTGAACAGTGAAGGTGAGTTCAGTTCTGTACCGTTCTAGTCCTTTGTACCAAAGTTCATAATATTTCGAGGAGTCTGCAGCTTCTAAATACGCATCCAGTTCCAAACCATTCTCGCCTTGTTCGTCCCTACACTTGGTAAAATTATCGAGCAGGACGGTGCACGCGTATTCAAGCACCGTATCAAAATAACGCATATCAGCAAGACGGGCGTCTAATATAGGCTTTAGTTTACAGAAACCGACGACTTCAAACATTCTGTCGAGAATGAAACGGCTTCGCGTGGAGAGAAGGGCATTATTGTCATCAGCATTCTTCCACATCAACTGTATATTAATGCATGGTTGGTTTGTATCACGATTTACGCATAGCGTACAAATAACGGCATGTGAGGGTGCATCACTAATTTGTTCTCTTTTTGTGCCTACACCTGCAGGTATTTTATAACTGTCCTTACCACACTTCTCAACCACCACGAAGATTCTGTTCATCTCTTGAACACTTAAATAAATAACATTGCATTTACCAGAGTTCCATCTTTTAATAGTTTTTTATTGATCCTGCGAGGAGAGAACGTCCAGTCGGGTCAAGCTCTGAGGTGACTATGAGCCCCCGGTGCACTGTTTGACTCGGCGGGACCGTGCGAGGCGGTTGGGGTGGTGGGAGGTGTGGGGTGGGTGCGAGTCACACTGGTTGCGTCATGAACACCGCCAAGCGTTAGTGATTCGTGTACGAGATTGTTCCAACATGAAAGACTAGAGGTATCCTGGTGAATCATCCGAATATTTGTATCCCATTATACCGGGTAGGCGTTTAGAGAATTTTTCCATTTGCGATACATGAAGTAATATCGGTTTTAATGTTTTATCACATCCTTCTTGGAATGCGCACCATATTTCTTCTACAACGTTCAGGGGTAGTTGTATTCACCATTGTATCTCCTCGAACTATGCGCATTTATTAACACTCTGGCGATCTATTTGAGAGAAACATGTATCCGTACTTGTCCTTTTTGCTGGACAAACGATACTCGTCCCGAAACTCTACTAAATATTCACATAAACCTTTAGCTACAATTTCGCTGCGCACCTCGTCATGATATACATGGATGTAGGGTAGAAATATTTTAAACTGTCCATAATCACAAGATTTACATTCACCGTCCAGGTGTACGCGTACTCGATGTGATGCTGATGTAACATGGTATAATATCGCCTGTCACACCAATCATCAAAACGGTTCACAACCCAGATCCTTTGTTTCTCTTCTGCAAGCGTGGATTCTTTCACTTCACGGTATATGTACTCTCTTGTGCAGTTTAATCCTGCAGCATATTCCATTACATCGTCTAAACCGCGAAACCCGCAACGCACTCGCCAGAATAACCATAGAGTATTTAGACATCTTGCTCCTCATGCATCGCAAAATTTAATGCGGCCTTAAAGGTTTCAAAGGAGGGATGACTAGAAATTCTTTGGGTGTTCACCACATCTGTAGACTTTAGTGAGTACCACTTCAGGAATGTAGAGCATGCAATATCATTGGACACCGAGAATTATTTAACAGGTAAAAAGGCACGTCTGAGAAGCAGGGCTTGCCGGGGTCATCTGAGTACGCAGGGAGGAGACATGTCCCGATTAGAAGCATGAGTCACGTGACTCTTTTTATTGGTCAGCAACATGCAGTGGGTGGTGCTTAGATTTTTTCTTGTACACACACACACACACACACGAGAAAATGAAACACCAGCTGAAGCATAATTAAATACCTGTAATAAATAGAAAAAATAAATAAACTGTAAAATTTCGTCAACAAGTAAATATACTCTAATATAACAACAAATATTCACGCCTCGCGGTATCCAAAGGGAACAGTATCGTAAGTGCGAGGCACCTGGTATCGTTTCGTTTCCTGTATGTGTTACGACACACTAAGCTCCTTCACGTCCCCCAACTTCTGCGCCCCAAAGTTATGAGTTCCTACAGTCAGTTGGGGTGGTTGGTCACCCTCATCTTCTAAACTCAGGAGCTCTTTCAGCGAATCAAAATTGACGATCCGCTGGTCCGCCTGGTTAAGAGTAATGCTTTAGCCTTCACGATATATTTAATTTACGATATATTTACGATATATTTCATTTATTACAGTTTTTGGACTTGTCGAGACAAAAGATTCAGCATAGGCGCCATTTCCATACTCATCCTTGATCTCGTCACAACTCTCCAAGGAATTACCCAATAGTGGGCATATATTCGCCTTCCCTCTCCGTGAATATCACACTATCTGTATCTGCGTACAGAACCCTCCGTCCAAGAGAATGCAGTAGACTTCAAAGTTTGATACGGGCGTATGCTGTTGTGAAACTGGCTACAGGTATGTTTGTGACACGTGATGTATCTGTAGCCAGTTCGGTTCTGTTGTACTTTATTATGTACGCATTACCCACATTCACGATCTCCATGACCTCTTTATTGATGTCGTTGGCGTAATACCACACTTCGTTATAACTTTGGGTTCGATGGACGTTCCCCTTTTCTGTATTCTGGAAAAATTTCCCACAAACACCATTTAGGCACAACTTTGTACTAAGGCGCTTGCCAGGGTTCTTCGCAATTTGGTCCCGTTCAAGTTGTATCCTTTCACGATCACGGTAGCGCTGAATATACGCCTATTTTTCATTTTCGGTCTCCACTTCTCGCGGGTATCCTAATGCTTCTACCTTATCATTCAAAAAGTATTTATATATGTCGGCAGGGGTGGCCAAGTTTCCTGGACTCAAGAGCCACATACGACGTTTTTCAGATGTACGAGAGCCGCAAAATATTTTAAAAAGAATTTAATTATTAAAAACATATACATTAGTTATACTCACATTATTAAATTGTTTAATTACTGCTTGTAGAAGGCTTAGTTTGGGTCTTCATTTTGGCTGTTAATGCTTTAAAGTCTGGCTGATGTGATGTTAAGGCGGTATGAAGAAGCTCAGTCAGGTGTTCGTTAGTGGTGGCAGCACGATGTTTTGACTTTACAAACTTCATTACCGAGAAGAGTGCTTCACAGCAAGAAGTTGTCCCAAACACTGAGATAAGTCGGAAACTAGTTTCCCTGAGGTGAGGATACTTTGTCTCTGGTACTTGCTCCCAAAACTCAACTGCAGATAAGCCTTTATTTATCAACTTTAAACCCACGTCCTCCTATAGTTCCAAAAGTTCTGTTTGTATTGAAGCAGCTTCCGTAACAAAACGTGTGGTAACAGGACACTGAGGACAACCATCGTTGACGACATCAATCAGGAAAGGATTTACAAGAAATTCGAAGTATGGTTTTAGCTTCTTTAGTTCATCAAACTTGAACTGAAGATCATCAATTAGTCCTTCTAATTTATTTTTGTATTCCTCCAATTTACTATCTTTTATTTCAATATCAGGAAAAGTGTTTGCTCGGTTTTTCAGGTGGGGAAAGTGGTCAAATTATTTTGTTACTAGATCTTTTTGGAAGAACTTTATTTTAATCTGGAAACTGAAAACTGTCTGTGTAAGGTCAGAAATGACCTTATCCTTTCCCTGAAGTGCCAAATTTAGATTTTGAAGGTGTTGTATTACATCAGTAAAAAACATCAGATCCTGCACCCATTCGTGATCTTCTAGTTGTGGGTATGACTTTCCCTTTTCTTTCAAGAAATCAATGATAGGCTCCAACAGTGCAACAAACCTATTCAGGAGATTACTAGTTGATAACCACCTTACAATACAGTAGAATGAAAGGTCATCTGGCTTATCTTGAAGATGAAGCTCCTCAATAAAATTTCTAAACGCTCGGTGCGTTTTTGCATTTGAACGAATGAAATTCACAATTTCTAGAACACATTTCCTAACACTGTCATACCTAAAGTACTTGCTTACCAAATGACCACGGTGAATGATACAGTAAATAAAGAGAGACACAGGATACTTGGGATCGCGTGTCAAGAGCCCAACTAGGCCTACATTTTGTCCTACCATAGCTGGTGCTCCATCTGTTGCAACACTGAGAAGTTTATTCAATGGTACTTGAGCATTTGATAATACCTCGTCAAGTGCGTTCTTTATGTCAACCCCTCTGGTGGTTTCTCTTAGGGTCATTAAGTCCAAGAGTTCTTTCACATTTCCATCGCCAGTAACATAACGAACAAATATCGTCAGTTGAGGGTTATCTTTAATATCTGTGGATTCATCGAGGGCCAAACTGAATGCAATAGAATTCTTCAAATCACTCTGCAATGAGCATGTAATTTCAGCACTGATCTGGGAAATACGTCTCTCTGTAGTGTGGTGGGAAATAGAAATACTTGCTATTTGTTCTGAAGCTGTGTGTTATCTGGAGCGAGAATTGCAGTAACATCGGCAATATTCTTCACAAATTCTCCGCTACTGTAGGGAAGTTGAGCACGAGCAATATTCCATGCCATAATAAAACTAGCTTCAGTAGTTAAGTCAGCTGTCTTACACAATCATGAAAGTACAGTTTGTTAGGCAACTAGGCTAGCTTTCAACACTGTTAACTTAGTCTTCCGCAATTCTGATTTGGGAGGAAATTTCGTAATAAAATTTTTATGGTTAGTTTCATGATGACGCTTTAAGTTACTGGCTTTAAAGTGATTGAATGCCACGTGGCAGATAAGACACACAGGTTTCCCACCCTTAACAGTAAAGGCAAAGCTCTTCTCCCACTCCTGTTTAAAAACTCTATTTTCTTCTTCATATTTCCGTTTCTTACACTTTGTCTGCTCGGTCATTTTAATCAACTAAGGGGTTGTATAACTTTCACTTGTATAGCTGAGAAAAATAGCCACTATTTGATCTAAGAAGCCAATTTTAAAACACACTCACTCGTTACTACACGCGGCCCGCAGCGTAGCTCCAGGGGTACTGGAGACTGGTGAGTGGCGATTGGTGTTAATTACATAATTATCCCGCTTAGTACCTGTCACGCAAAAGAAATTGTCGTACGCATGACGCATTTTATTGTCAATTCAATTTTTCCTTGTTTTTTTTCATATTTTTTTTATGTGAAAAAAAATTATATTTGTATTGTGAATTTTGTCTTTTATGATAAATACAATAAAATCCAAAATTGTCTCTCGAGCCGCAGTTAAAAACCTCGAAAGCCGCATGCGGCTCGCGAGCCGGGGTTTGGCCACTGTTCATATATGGTGTGAAAAGGTTGGGGAGCTTCTGAAACCTCCAGACCTCATATATCTTCAATATTCTGTACTCGTGGCGAATGGCTAGAGACAGCTCAGGACTTGTATATACACCTCTGATTTTCCTCTCATTGACTGTATGATTGCAGTCCCCATTATTCTCCTCTGCGCACTTCACACACAGAGGGAACATGAGTTTGTGGTCTATAACGACGGGCAAGTTTGGCATCCATAAGTCGCGAGGGAGGAGCACATCTACGAAAGAAAGTCCGAAATAGTTCTCGTTCAAATCAGCTGACAACTCTTCGATGGTAGGTAGGGCGGGACCCACAAGTTTTTCAGGTGCGCCTACGGGGTACGGATTGTTCTTCATCACGTAGGGGTATAAAGAACAGAAGTCGTAGTAATGGATTTTCACGCCCTCCGTAGGTGGAAAGTATAGTTTGAAGAGGTTTGTGCGTCCTCCAAACAAACTATCGCCGCATTTGAAAGGGTCGATCATCCATTGAGCGCTTGATGGTGTTTATTTCTTCGCGGTACTATCCATCTGTCTCCATCCAGGCGTCATACTCGCGCTCCCACAAAACCTTGTGAGTGAACTGGGAGCTTATAAGTCGGTCATGGGTACGGATCCATGCGAGACTGTCGGCAGGAGACCTACCATGGATATCTCTTATGATACCACACTCAGGACGTGGGCATCCTTGCCATCAGCATCCGTTAAAGGAGTACGCCGTCTTATCACAAGTGGCGGGGTCTTCGCTTAGACCATCCACCCAACAAACACGGCCATTGATCTTAATGGCCACTTCCACCGTGTTGCGAGCATGTTTTATGTATACACTGGTCTGTTGTTGTAGGTGTATGAGCCAGTAAATAGCCTTATACCCATAACTGCGTGAATTGTTTCAGGGAATGACGGCCAGCGTGTTTTTAGGCATGAAGTTATTCTTGAACACAGTAAAACCAAATGACGCGATTGTGGTTACGGCTTGTAACGGGTCGCAGTTGAATCGGACTATGTACATCCTTCTAAAGGCTTGAAAGCATACTCTAAGTATGTGCACGTCATTTACGCAATAACGCTCACACTTATCTGCTATATTGTAAGGATTATCTTCATTAAAATGTTGTAGTACCTCTCAAAATCTTCACGCTTACTACCCCAAAATCATCTCTATCCTCATTATTTGACCCGAACCCGAGGGACAGTCGCGTACTGGCTTCACGTCCATCACGTCCATCTACAGAATGAGATGCTGATGTGGAGGGCACGGGCGATATTGAATAGGAATAAGGGGGCATAGTTTTATTTGAAGAAGGAGCTACTGTAGGGATTGTGCCGTAAGACGTAGAGGGCTGGGGCTCTATTACTGTGGGTCTTACAACCGACGCACTACTGGCGCGCTTTACACCTGATGTGGAAGGCGATTCAGCAATATCGGCATGCACCCGCTTCCTCCCGGAATTATCGAGTGGGGATTCTACAGTCGTCGTTGCTGGGAGTTCCGGAACGCTAGCGGGATTAATGATGTAGTCCCCCCCCCCTATCGAGGTTTCGAACCCTTTCGCCCATTTGGAAAGGGACGTGAATGAGGGGGAAACTATTTTAATTGGGGATTCTTTAGTGCGCCACATGGACAAAGAGTTCGTTAAACGGAATCCAACCAAGAGGAGGAGGGTCTGTCTCCCAGGGGCCAGGGTTGACAGAGTTAGAGACGAAGTGGATAGGATTGACGTTGCCTCCCGTCACTCAATGTTGGTGACGATGGTAGGAGGCAACGACTCGTATAGGCCCGATACAAGAGTGCCTGACCTTTTGGAGAGATATAGGGGGTTAATTAGGTCCCTGAAGGCGAGGTCAGATAGGTCTTTAGTTCTAGGTATTACCCCTAGGCACGGGTTGGGTCTTAGAATTACGTCAAAAACAATATTTTTGAATAACAAATTAGAGGAGATTTGTGCTGAGGAAAATGTACCCTTCGTAAAGCTGTGGTCCGAATTCAGTGATCCTAGCCTTTTTATAAAAGATGGGGGTGCATTTTAATGAAATAGGTAATGCTAGGCTAGGTAGGTTAATAGACGAAAACGTGCGAAAGCTGTATAGGTCGAAGCCTTCTTTAAACGTTGTGGGTCCTGGAAACGCGGGCCCGACGTGATAAATAGTTTAAAACGCGGGCCCAGTGGTAAAAAATACCTTCAACGTCTTTTATTGTAACGCGCGTAGTATTAGAAATAAATTAAATGAATTTAAGGCGATAATTTATTCCGGCAACTATGATATAGTTGCTATCACTGAAACTTGGTTAAATACCGTGACTCGGGACTTGTTGGGGGAACTTGATGTACCGTGTTTTAAACTCTTTACTAATGATAGGTTACATAGGTTTGGTGGAGGCGTTTTGCTGTACATTCGTAATTCCCTTAGGGCTATCGAGGTTAAGTTAGATTTTCCGGCAGCAATTAATGCGATATGTGTTGAAGTTAGGGCGCGTAGTATTAGTTTTAATTTTGTTGTTGTTTATAGACCTCCCGTTCAACCCCTCGATACAGATGCAAGATTTTACTCACTTCTTGGTAATTTTATTGACAATCGGAATAGTATAATTGTCGGAGACTTTAACTGCCCTAATGTTAATTGCGAGAATTTTACTGGTAATGAGGAGGGTTTGAGATTGGTTGAGTTTATGGACGATAACTTTTTACGACAGATAGTTACCGAACCAACGCGCGGTGACAATATTTTAGATTTGGTGATGACTAACTGCGAGAATATAGTTGAAGGTTTAGAAGTAGGCGAGAGTTTAGGATGTAGTGATCATCAAATTCTTAGGTTTAAGTTATTGATAGAAAACAACCAGGATAGTAATGTAATAGAAGTCCCTGATTTTCGTAGGGCTAATTTTGATAGTTTTGCTGATAGGATGAGAGTAGTGGACTGGGATAACTTATTTATGGGCAATGACACAAATTTGCGTTGGGTGGCGTTTAAAGAAAGTTTTAGGAATATTGAAAAGGAGTTTATTCCTCGTAGGCCCAAGCGCGCTAGAAATCGTGGTAGGCCGAAGTGGTGGACTAGGGAAATAGGAGAGTTTATAAACGAGCGTAATAGAGCGTATAGACTTAGTAAGCGCAATGGCGCGGCAGCTAACTTTAATAGATATATCGAGCTTAGACGTCCTGGTTAAAAGATCAGTTAGGAATGCCAAGCGTAATTAAGAGATACTTATAGCTGCTGATAGTAAACATAATCCAAAAAAGGTTTTTGAATACGTTAATAATCGTAAGCCGGTAAAAGATAACATAGGCCCTCTAGTGGATGTTAATGGCGCTTTGGCTTCTGACGCTCAGGCGATGGCGGGTATTTTCAATAACCTTTTTGCGACAGTTTTTACCGTAGAAGACGTAAATAATGTCCCCGACGTGGACGATATCGTTCCATTTAGTAGCGAGACTATTTTGGATGAAATAACTGTTTACGAGGCTGAGATTGCGCATTATATCGATAGGCTAAAAGTTAGCAAGGCTCCAGGCCCCGACGCTTTTTATCCCAGACATTTGAAAGATTTGAAAGAAGTTATCGTAGGCCCCTTAACGAAGATTTTTAATCAGTCACTCGAAACCGGGATTATTCCTGAAGACTTCAAATTAGCTAACGTCACGCCTATTTTTAAAAAAGGCGACCGCGCAGTAGCTAGCAATTATAGGCCCATTAGCTTAACGTCAATTGTCGGTAAACTTTTGGAATCCGTAGTTAGGGATCGTATTATCGATCACTTAGAAAGTAGAGATTTGATTAATAGTAGTCAGCATGGGTTTCGACGCCATAGGTCTTGTTTAACTAATTTGTTAGAATTTTATAACGAAATAGTGCGCGAATACGATAGGCATAGAGCAACTGATGTTATTTATTTAGATTTTAAAAAGGCGTTCGATACAGTTCCGCATAGGAGACTAATTGTGAAGGTTAAAGCGCACGGTATACGCGGTCAGGTAGCTAACTGGTTAGAAGAATGGCTTCATGCTAGGAGACAGAGGGTCGTAGTTAATGGTAGTGAATCCGGGTGGTTAGATGTAGGTAGCGGTGTCCCACAGGGTTCAGTGTTAGGCCCATTGCTATTCGTAATTTACATTAACGACATAGATGTAGGATTGACGAGTAACGTGTCAAAATTCGCGGACGATACTAAAATAGGCGGTTAGGTTGTTAACGAGGACGATAGAAATAGGATCCAAGACGATGTAAATAGGATTATGGAGTGGACAGATAAGTGGCAGATGCAATTTAACGTAGACAAATGTAAAGTTTTGCATATAGGTTCTCGCAACAATAATTACACGTAATTTCGAATTTAAATCGAAGGATATTATATTGCCCCTTTACAAGTCCCTAGTCAGGCTTCATTTAGAATATGCCGTTCAGTTTTGGTGCCCGTACTTGCGTGAGGATATTGATGTTATAAAGGGTTCAGCGTCGTGCCACGAAACTTATTCCGTCATTGCGCAACAAGCCTTATGAAGATAGGATTAAAGAGTTAGACCTGTATTCACTCGAAACTAGGAGATTAAGGGGGAGCTTATTGAAGTTTTCAAAATCGTTAATAACATCGATAACGTAAATTTTGACAAATTGTTCACTTTCGATAATAGTAATACTCGCAATAACGGATTTAAGTTGCGTGGCAGACGTTCATTACTAATATCGCTAAAAAACTTCTTTACGTTTAAAGTAATTGATAAATGGAATAATCTTCCCGCGTCAGTCGTTCATTCTACCAGCGTTAATATGTTTAAGAACCGTCTTGACAGACATTTTAAACGTATTAACGTTGTTTAATATAAAAAAAACAAAGTTAGCAACAGGAGCTCTGGTGGTGGTGTTCGAGGATGAGTCTGTTGACGATGAATGCCAGCTTGTGACATGCCAGCGTGTGATGCCAGCAATAAAATTATTAAAAAAAAAAAAAAAAACAAAAATTAGACTAACACGAACGTAGATGTAGCTCGTAGCGTAAACTAACCCACTTTTTGTTTAACTTTACCTACTTTTTTTTTTTTCTTATCTCCTTACTTTGCATGTCTGTAACTCTTTCCTTGCATGTTTGTAGTTTGCATGGTATGACAGTGAGTTAAGACTGTGTTTGCATGATTTGTAAGCGTTCTTATTTTACTTCTTTTCATCTTTCACACCTCTCCTATTCTCTCCGACTATTTTTCTGACTTGTCGGCAGTGGCCGGCGGATGATGATGGTGAGTCTTTTTTCTCTTTTTCTGAATGAATGTTAACCCCTTATTCTCTTCTCTTCTCTCTTAACCCCTACTCTTTCCTTTCTCTCGGGCTAACCTTAGAGTGGATCTTAGGGTCTTTGTTAGCCTTAGCTTCTGTAGATCTGTAGATCTATGATGGGGACATGTTGCTGGCACAGTACCTCATCCTCGTCATCATTCACCGTTCTGGGGAAGAAGAAAAACAAGTTTGTAGAATATACGGAGCATCACTTAAAATTTTATTATATTTTGTAAATGTTCAACTTAGGAGTGTGACGTTTTAGAGATGGATTCTATAGAAAAATTCAGGGTCACGATCCCTCTACTTGCATTATATCAGGGCCCACAGGATGTGGCAAAACTGTGTTTATGTTTAAAATCACTAACGATAAGGGGAGCTGTTCTCAAATTTTGTGCAAAAACTTTATATGGTGCTATTCGACATACCAGCCTATATTCAAAGAGTACCAAGATGATATTTTGTTCCACAAAGGTGTTTATGATGTTAGTTTGATAAAGCGTAAGCAGCACACGGTCATTGTAATTGACGATCTCATGCTAGAAATGGATAAAACGTTTGCCAAGACAGTTACAGTGTTTTCCCACCATCTTAACCTAAGCATATTCTTCATCAATCAGAATCTATTTTTCAAAAATAGATACATGCGCGATGTGTCGCAAAATACACAATATCTAGTCTTATTCGCACAACGTAGAGATGTGGCACAAATTGGGGTATTAGCCAATCAAATTTTCCCGAATCAGCGTAAGGAGTTTTTGAAAGGTTATAAAGAAGCTACACTACAGAAGTAACACTAGGACTGGGTCTTTATGACAACCGAGGCCTGAGTTATGCATTCTAGGGTTAAATGGCAGTTTGAAAAGTTCAAATCTTACGTCTGATTTAGTATACGAAATCGTAAACAAAGATACCCCGGTACATACTTTGACTCTAAAATCGAAGGCTAACAGAAATAGTAAAGACAAAACGCTGTTAAAAATTATAACCGAGGGCAGATATGGGTCAGCCTTCGAAAGAGATACTTTTCACGAATCACAATATGACTTGTGCAGTTTATTGTATCAGTTGAAATTGAAGAAATTGAACGATGGAGACCCTCCCCCAGACATGTGCTACATTTACAGCAATATCGTGGAACATCAGTTTGTTGGGGATACCCAGTCACGGCTGCTGCGCATCGCCCACATTCCCAATCATAGAGGAAAGAACTTGAGCATTGCATACGACAAGCCTCATTATGTCAAAGTCGCAGTTAACCTACTAACCAGTATCTCAATATATATAAGAACGACTGAGGGGAAACGTTTTCCATTCGATGACAGGAGCTTAACAATGAAGCTTCACTTCCGTCGTACTGTGATAGAATGACCCAAAGGCCGTTCACAGTCTATCGAGGGATGAGATATCAGCGCGGGAGTGGGATTGGGTCCATTTTTTCAACCAACTGCGTACGGCTGTCCCCTTGCTGAAGAGTGGTGCTAGATATCTCGGCAGGAAGGCGTTACAATCAGGTCTTAACACAGTAGAAGACATGTTGGCCAGTGCTAAGTCTAAAGACGCTATTAAAAAAACACTTAATGCATACACGAGACGAAATGTCAAAGATGCAAAGAGAAAAATGCGTGGTGGCGGAAATAAAAACTGGAAGAAGAAGCGTACTGTACGGAGGAAGAAGAAGAAGGGGTTACCATCTCGTGGTGTTAACCGGTAAAGGACATCAAAATAGAAGTGTTCTAAGCGCATGAAACCTATGGTTGATCACTTTTTTAACTGATATTAACTAAGGACGTTGCTCTCATGAATCATAGACTGATTGCTACTTGTCGAGAGAGGTGCCACTATTTCTGACGCGCCATGGCAGGTTTAATCATCCCGTGTAGTTCACAATGTTATAAATCGGAGCTGGCCCTCTTTGACATGCCCCCGACACAAATATCTATAGAGCATAGCGACTTTATTACAGTTAATCAGCTAAACACTATTAGCTCGCCGAGTGCTCCTATAGAATTCGTGATCCCGAGCTCAGGCCCCTACTTTTTTGAACCAAACTGTGTGCACATGTACGCTAAACTACGAATAGCACATTCAGATAGAACGGATTGCAAAAACGATTACGTTGTATACCCTAAAACAAACCTACACTCCATATTCAGTTAGTGTGACGTGTATTTAAATCAGGTCAATATCTCGGCAGAGGGTCTGGATACTACCACCCCCAACGGGCCTATCTGGAAAATGTTCTCAACTTTTCAAAGGAAGCGAAGGACACCATTTTAACTGCAGAAGGTTATTATGAAGTTAAAGATGAAAGTAGTATAAAGAACAAGTTTAAAAATTCTAAAAAAAAGATATATGAATGCTTTGGACGCCTTCACACAGATTTCACATTCCAGAAGTTGCTTGTGAATGCGGTCGATATGAAATTAAAGCTCACCCGTACGAGCCCTGAGATTTGTTTAAATCTGGGTGCTGACCAAGAAGAGAGAGCGAAGTCTGTTGTGATTCATATTATGGAGACATATCTCCCCGAGCATCGTGTGAAACTAAACTCTGTTAAGGAATTGGAAATTGGAAAAAAAAATACTAAATGCCACAGTGAAATACCCAATTAATAGAATTCAACTTAAGATGTATACAGTACCCTCAGGGTTAACATCGAAGCAGATAGAAAATGTTGCTCTTGGAACTCTACCTAAAAGATATTAATTGAGATGCAGGAACACGCTTCTGTGAAAGGAAAATACAAAAAGACCGGATTTAAATTCGAAAATTTCGGTCTTAAAAATATAACTCTGTATGTCAATGGGGTGGCTTTAGGTGGGACATTGGAAACGAGCTATTCTACAGATGACGAGTTTCCACTTTGCGGGAGGGCGTATAGCAATCTTGCAAATATTCCCGGTAATTGCGACGAATTAGGAGTCGGCGTAACGCAGAAGGAATTCGTTGGGAGAGTCAATCTTTACCCCTTTGACCTCTCCCCGATTTATCTGCGAGTATAAACACACACATAAGTCTCCAGCAGAGCAGAAACATCTCAGTCAGCTTAAAATTCGCCAAGCCGCTAGACGCACCTCTTTGTATAGTAGGTTACCTCGAATCGCAAGTACTAATCAAAGTCGACAGGTTTAGGGCCGTTCTCACAGACTTTTAAAAACGGACACGGTTATACTCCAGAGAGTGATGAAGAGTGACCGATTCACACGCACCAAATTTATCGGCGTGTTTGCGAAGAATGAAACGTTGAAACTCCCAACCAGGAAGGACTGCGGCGCACTTATTTTGAATACGGATGTTAGCGATGGCCAAAGGATCCATTGGATAACTGTTTATTTTAAAAATAGGGAACGAATGTACTACTTTAATTCACTGGGCGGGCATCCATGGAATGATACTATTATTGTAAAATTTCTCGAACAACTGCAAACTCGGCAAATAGTGTGGAATCCTTACAGGTTCCAGAGCTACTACAGCAATCTCTGTAGTATGTGCTATCCGTGTTTTCTCATGCATATGGCCAGCGGGAACGAATTTACAAATTTTAAAAAATTACACTGGGTAACAAAATTTGAAAAGTTTTCTGTTTATTGTGATTTTTCTGTCGTTTTTTAAAGAATTCGGGGCGCTGATTCCAAAAATGATATTGGTTTAGCTCTATCATCAACAGTTTCAAAAATATAGGTTATCACACTTTTCATATGGCAAAGTATATAAAGAAGGCTAACATAAATATTTTCTGAAAATAAAAACACTATTGGAAATTAATATTTATTGAGCCAAAATTCTTTGACAAACCCAAAATGGTGCAAAGGATATAATATATATCATGTGGAGAACCGATAAGAGAATAACAAGCCTCGTTATGCAGTGTGCGTTCCTTAAAACTGCACTGAAGAACGCGACTTCCGCGTATGAACGTAGTCTCCCATCATGGAAGCATCCCAATGGCCCTGGTACCTTTTCTCCATCGTTTGAATATCTTGATGGAATCTTTCGCCATGTTCTTCACTCACATCGCCCAGGTTATCACGAAAAAAGTCTAGATGTGAATGCAGATGGTGTAATTTTAAAGACATACGGCACCCCATTTTGCCATAGCACTTAATCAAGTTTGACACTAACTCCTTATAGTTTGGTGCTTTATGGTTGCCTAAAAACCCACGAACCACATCACGGAAAGCACACCAAGCCTCTTTTTCGATCGGAGTCATCTTGGCTTCAAGGTTCTTTGAATTCAACAGCGCCTTGACTTGTGGTCCTACAAAGATGCCAGCCCTGACTTTGGCCTCAGAGAGTTTAGGGAACATGACCCGAATCTGTTGGAAAACTTCCCCTCCAAAATCTAACGCAGTTACAAACTGCTTAATTAGACCCAACTTAATATGGAGAGGTGGTAGCAGAACTATGTCAGGTTTCACAAGAGGTTCCCTGAGTATATTGTACTTTCCTGGTTGCAGTCCTTCACGTGCGTGGAGGCCACTGAACTGTTTTATAGTGCTCAGTTGAAGCCCTGCTATCCCACAGACAAAGAAAACATTAATATTTAGTAAACCCTCCTTGTAAACCTAACAGGAAACCAATCATTTTGAAATCACCACACACGTCCCAGTTATATTGTTCATACCTGATTTGAGTGAACAGTAGTTTGACATTTTCATAGTCCTCTTTCATTTGAACAGAATGTGCAACTGGTATAGATGGATATTTGTTCCCATTGTGGAGTAGAACAGCTTTTAAACGCCGAGTTGAACTGTCAATAAACAGGCGCAACTCTGAGGGTATATGTGTTAGCCCAATAGCTGTGAATAGACCATTAACCTCGCTGCAATAACAGAGAGAGCCATTGACATCGTAGAACCTTGCAAACTCTTCATGCCGCTTTCGGTATACAGTGCTCTTGCAGTCTTCTCCAAGCAAATTCCACTCTTTGAGTCTGGAGGTCAGAAGCTCAGACCCTGATTTCATCAGACCCAAATCTCTAATTAAGTCGTCCAATTCCCTCTGATTTGGAAAGTGAGGGTTTGTACTGAAAGTTACTGTATATTCTTCATCATGACTGTCCTCACCAGCCGACATCTCAGCTGAGCTAGCTGCATCCTCATTTTCAACCTGCAAAGCAAAGAAACAAAATAGGCATGGCTATATATGTAGAAGAGCATCAGCACTAAGAAAAATCGACACATAATGACCCACAGTCTGTAAATACAGAAGGTAAAGTAATGGATAGATACCTGTTCTGGTGGACGTGGTTTTAGAAGACCTTCGCCATGTGGTACAGGAGCTATGGACGACGCTATGCTTGGATACTGAAGAGTCTGCCTTCCTTTAACTTTCCTGTACTTAGAAACATCTACCATGCAGTAGTAGCAATCGTCGTGGTGGCTCTTTGGTTCTCTCCATATTCTGGGTACCGCAAAGGGCATTGCCTTGCGTACTCCACGCAGCCACCCTTCAAATGTGGAGCGGCAGCTTCCACAGATCACATGGGGTGCCCAGGGCTTATCTTGGTCACCCATAGGCATACCAAAATAGAGCCGATACGCGATCCATAACTTGGTGCCTTTCACAATCTTGTGCGATACTTGCTTGGGGCCTATGTAATACCCACAAACGTAGCAGAATATATCCGGCGCGTGTTTACAAGCTCTAGTTCCCATTCTATTTACCAAACTGTACTACATTAATCATAACCTGCAGATATAGAGAGAAGAGTTATTAAATCTGCAACAGATTACGGATTCCAGAAAAAAGATGTATTCACAACACTGAAATAATGTTCGCAATAAAAAAGGATCGATAACACTCAAATCGTCAGCACAGAGAAGCACAGAAGCACAGTACCTCAGTGCTGGTAACCATCAGACAAACAACCTGCTTTCTTTGTGTGCTCACACTTACTGACTTCTCAGACTCTGCGCTCTTCTTTATATAGCACAGCGGAAGTTTCGGGCAATTTCTAGAGCAAGAAACTGTCAACGAACATCCGGATTGTTCTCAACATTTCCTGATTATTCTGATATTGCTGCGCCCATAATAATATTATACTGGTAAAACATGAAAAATGGATTATCTCTGAAACCATTGATGATACACACAAACCAAGGACAGATTTGGAATCAGCGCCCACAAATACATATAAAAACATAAAAAATACTATATAAACAGAATCAGTGTTACACAGTGTTATTCGACTTATGTAACTCTGAAATTAACGATGAACTGGTATGCAGACAGATAAAAAACAGTTCCCGTTTGTAGGCACTCTCTGTGTTGTGTGAAGTTTTATGTGTATATGTATATAGAATTGTAACTTCATCAGTTAATTATTTTAAATTGTAACTAAGCACCGTGCACCGTAGAGCTTTTAGTATTATATTGTGTAAATTATAAAATGTACCAGCTAATAATAATTTGTGTAACGCTTAAGGACGCGAATTATGTTCTGTAACTTCTTTAAAAATGTAATAGCTGTTAAAGCTGTAATTAATTAAAAATGGTCATATAAATACTCTCTCTCTCTCTCTCTCTCTCTCTCTCTCTCTCTCTCTCTATATATATATATATATATATATATATATATATATATCCACGCAAGGGGGTTCTAAGCAAGTGCTCTTGAGTGCTCTTTGTGCTTGTTTGTATGTTCTTGTTCCTGGAGGTTTCACGTGCGCCCTCCCGGCCCTAGCACCCAAGGATGATGGGGCTCGACCCTGCAGTCCTTGTTCTTTTTCCACTTCGACTCTCCCTCCACCTTTTCTTTTTCCTGTCTTTCCTCTCACTTTTTCTTTGTTTTTCCGCCGAGATACGCCCTTTTAAATAGAGGCGAATCGGTTCTTCCCGACCTTTAAAAAAAAAAATATATATATATCATTAACAGAGGGACCAATATATATATATATATATATATATATATATATATATATATATATATATATATTTTGGTCCCTCGGTTAATGATATGAATTAGTTCCATGAAAACCATCGTTAATCGAAATTAACGTTAATCAGTTATAGGAAATACCAGTGAAAGGCTTAATTCGTTCGAAGGTGATCGTAAGTTGACCTTATTCACCCTAAAAACATAGTTTATAATATTTAAACAAGCAATTTTAATAAATGAACGTTATAAGAACATATTAAAACGTTAATATTAATAGAAACATTGATAAATAATGAATAAATAGAGCATAAAAAGAGCATTTTTCTTATTTAACTTTTAAGTAAAAAACATTAAGTATTTAAGAGAGCTTTTCCACAAGCAACGCACATCAAACACTGAAAAGCAAGCCAGCTGAGCTCTAAACACTCATAAAAGGGCGTCGCTGATTAGCTGAGGCCTGCCGATTCCACTTAGGAATGTTTCGACTGGCCGAAATTGACGGCCGCGTGATATCGTAAACATATCGTTAATCGAAAATTTATCGTTAATAGAAACAATGGGACCCCTATGAGGCGGATTGTTAATCGAAATATCGTTAATCGATGGCATCGTAAACAGAGGGTCCACTCGATATGTATATACAGTATATATATATATATATATATATATATATATATATATATATATATATATATATATATTATTGTTGTACAGAATGTATAAAAACGACATTATTGTCACTCCTATCTGTATATATGCGAAAAACATTGAAGCCAATATTACGTAAAAAAATGTGGTGAAAACAATAAACGAAATTATGTATTAATTTATAAATATACTGAAAATGTTCCCAATAGTTTTATTATTTAATAAAATGTTGAAAATACTTGGTTTATTCTCGCCCGGCACACACACGCACACATAAGAAAAAGGAAAACTTAAATCGTTTCTTCGGTTAATATACGTTCTGTGTTTCGGGGCACATCTTCGTATAACACAACCGGATCGTCCCTAAAAGAAAAAAGAAAATTATTACAGCATGCCGCCCTTTATTATTATTGTTATCATTATTGTTATTATTATTTTCACAATGTAAAGAGAGAGCTAATTATTTTAAAATAAAATCTCGTCATGTTTTTAAAATAAAAATTGAAAAAAATAAATCTAACGCGCCATTCATTTCAAAAGAGCATTTTATGTAAAAGGAATTAGTTATTTTCATGAGGTGTACCCTTAAACAATAGGATACTTACATGCTACAGTTGACGCTGCTCGAATCGTTTGTGTTTCTCGATCGAGTGCCAGTCTCGAGTTCAGTGCCTTGTGGTGCCAATTCCTGCAGAGACTGGCTTGAAAATACACTGTCATTGTCCATGCGTCCCATCAAATAAACACACGCATCAGCTTTGTAAAATAATAATGTATACCTAGAGAATGGGTTATATATACATTAGAATGGTCCAAAAAAATGAAAATTAAAAATATATTTCTCATGACATATGCCCATATTGAACAACTACTTCCGATGTTGAAAATAAAAAAGCGGATTGATTTGTGCATATTTAGAGGTGTCGCAATTCAAAGCCTTAGTATCATTATACAGTTTGGGGGGTGGCAAAATTCTTTAAAGTTGTGCCATCCTTAAATATCAATGAATTTAGCTCAATATAGGGTTTCAAGTCGTTTTTCATATAAGAAATGGGAAAATGCATCAGCAGCCCTTATTTATGCATTTAATATTTTTTTACCAAATATGTGTGGCTCACCCTAATATACTGTATATACAGGGTGTTTGAAAACTTTCTGTACAAATTGTAATGGGGGATAGGCAACACCAAGACAAACCCTTTTCGTCTATAAGTGTATGTCCGCTGACGTCACCATTCGGCGCGAGAGGGCGCCGCTGCAATTGGCTAAAAGGTGAAGTGGGCTAGACTCGCTCTTGCCGCGGGCATTCTTAAATAGGACGTAGTACGCGTAACATGGAGCGCTTCACGACTGCTGAGATGGCTGACATGCATATGGTGTATGGGGCTGCCAATGGAAACGGAAGAGCTGCTGTGAGGTTGTACCGACAGCGCTTCCCAAACAGACGTGTGCCAAACCACCAAACGTTTGCACATTTGCATCGGCGACTGCGAGAAACTGGAACATTCCATGCAAACATGCATGACACTGGTCGGGAGAGAAACGTGCGCACTCCTGACATGGAAGAAGAAATCCTACGGCGATTTGAGGACAATCCAAGCGCAAGCACGCGAGGTGTTGCACGTATCCTCGGTGTGAACCACGACCTGGTCTAGAGAGTGTTGCACGAGCAGCAGTTACATCCGTTTCATCGTCAGAGAGTCCAGGCATTACAACCTCGGGATTACCCTCTTCGTGTGGAATTCGCACGCTGGTTTCTGCAGCAGACAGCGGTGCAGCCTAATTTTCCGGCTTATGTGCTGTTCTCAGATGAGGCCTGTTTCACACGTGAGGGTGTGTTTAACATGCACAATTCTCACGTGTGGGCGCACGCAAATCCACATGCTACACGGGTTTGTAATGCCTGGACTCTCTGACGATGAAACGGATGTAACTGCTGCTCGTGCAACACTCTCCAGACCAGGTCGTGGTTCACACCGAGGATACGTGCAACACCTCGCGTGCTTGCGCTTGGATTGTCCTCAAATCGCCGTAGGATTTCTTCTTCCATGTCAGGAGTGCGCACGTTTCTCTCCCGACCAGTGTCATGCATGTTTGCATGAATGTTCCAGTTTCTCGCAGTCGCCGATGCAAATGCGCAAACGTTTGGTGGTTTGGCACACGTCTGTTTGGGAAGCGCTGTCGGTACAACCTCACAGCAGCTCTTCCGTTTCCATTGGCAGCCCCATACACCATATGCATGTCAGCCATCTCAGCAGTCGTGAAGCGCTCCATGTTACGCGTACTACGTCCGATTTAAGAATGCCCGCGGCAAGCGCGAGTCTAGCCCACTTCACCTTTTAGCCAATTGCAGCGGCGCCCTCTCGCGCCGAATGGTGACGTCAGCGGACATACACTTATAGACGAAAAGGGTTTGTCTTGGTGTTGCTTATCCCCCATTACAATTTGTACAGAAAGTTTTCAAACACCCTGTATATATAAGGTTGTAACATATATTCTACTCGATTTTTTAGTTCATTCAGAACAAAAATTAAAGGACTTATGAGGACAAATTTTCTCGAATATTTATTTATTCACAACAAAAATTAAAGGACATAATGACAAATTAATCATCAATATAATTCCTTTCTTTTTCTATAACCTCCTCCCACTTGTAGAAAAGTTTTTTATGCCACGTTCGAAGAAATCCCTTGGTTTCGAGTTAAAAAAAGCCATCACTTCGTTTTCGATAACTTCCCTGGATTGCAACTTTTGTTCATCTAGGTGGTGTTGCAGACTTCTGAATAAATGGTAGTCTGAAGGTTCGATGTCCGGAGAATAAGGTGGATGAGGCATTTTTTCCCAACCAAATGCCTCCATTGGGCAGTGGTGATTCGCGTAGTGTGAGGGCGCGCGTTATCCTGTGGAATAGAACACCTCTGCGATTAATTAAAGCAGGACGTTTTTCTTGTAATGCCATCTTCAATCGTTGGAGTTGTCAAAGGTGGGCAGGACCGAGTTCCAAAAGGACCGAATTCCAGGAACTCGGTCCTTTTTAAGGACCGTGAGCGGGAAAGTAGGTCCGTTTCTCAGTGAGGACCGAAATGAGGAGCGACGGTCCATTTTTAAGCAATTCCGGACGGTCCGGTCCGGACGGTCTTTTTTAGTGATTTTAGTGTGTTTAGTGATAATTATTTAAAGTTCTAAAGAAGATGGATCATTTCCTCCAGAAGACTCAGAAAGAGACTGAGACTGAACTGAAACTTGTTTCAACACCTGGCACCATCCATCCAGTGCCGCCGTGGAGAGGCTCTTCTCTTTGGGGAAGGACGTCCTTAAGCCGAAAAGGTCAGGGCTCAGTGACAGCCATTTTGAAATGCTAGTCTTCTTGAAGGGAAACTCAAGCATTTAACTTAATAACTTTTTTCATCATTTATGTATTGTATTAATTATAATTTATGTTAATAAAATTAAAGATTTCCGGTGTCATTGATTTCATTTTTCATTTTAATCAAATTTTTCACTTAAATATAAGGACCGAGGACCGAGTCGTTCGTCGGTCCTATCTTCAGAAAGGACCGGACCGGGACCGTCGGCTGGACCTGGACCGTCGGTCCTTTTTGAGGCCCGGGTGCCCACCTTTGGGAGTTGTTGGCAGTAGACTTCAGCTGTGATTGTTTGGTTATCTGGCAGAAGCTCAAAATGAATAATTCCTTGCATATCCCACCAAACGCATAGCAAAATTTTCTTTGGATGGGGTCCATTCCTTGGCTGAGGTTCAGGCTTTGTTTCACGGCTAAGCCAATGATGTCGACGCTTAATATTGTTATAGAGGACCCATTTTTCATCCCCAGTGACGATCCGATTAAAAAACGGTGCCTGCAGTTGCCGAGAATGCACTGATGTGCAAATATCGATTCGATGTTGAAGATTCGCTTGTGACAAATCATGGGGAGCCCATTTTCCAACCTTCACTACTTTTCCTTACAGCTTCAAATGACGATGAATGGTCATATGGCTAACGCCGAGTTGCAGGCCAAGTTCTCTTACCGTTACCGTTGGGTTTTCCTCTACCGTTCCTTTCAGCAACTCTTCATCTAACTCATTTGGTCGTCCTGTTCGTTGACAATCTTTCAGACTGAAGTCTCCATTTCTGAACTTCTCAAACCATCTCCTACACATCCATTCGCTCATAACATCATTTCCATAAACTCTTTGAATGTTTTTTGCGGATTCACTAACGTTAGATCCTTTATGGAACTCATACAGCATCACATGTCGAATATGCTCTTTCGTGGGCGCAATGTTTTTTCAATTACTGTAATAGCGTAGGGGGGGGCGTTGTAACTGTATGAAAAACACCAGAGAAAATATTAATTAGCCTAATCGTACACTAGCCTAAGTCATTCTGAATCATTCTGTATCGTGATAAAACCTGTGCGAACCTGTCGCCGCGTGTATTTTGCAACATTTCTAAAACTATTTCACATTATCTTGAGGTTATTCTATTTTCTATCGTCCGTTTTCTAATCGAGCAGAATTTATGTTACAACCTGACACATGATACAACACAGAATGGTCAACTGGGAAACTTTTATGTTACACAGACTGCGCATGGAACAACGAACTCTTCTGGGAAAATTAAATCATGACCCGGTCATGTCCCGTTGCTCACGTTGGGCTTCCATCACGAAAAAGAAAAGCTTTAGTATTTGTCATTTACCATTATTTATTCAGATTATAGTGGATTTAATTTTCCCAGAAGAGTTCCTTGTTCCATGCCTGGTCTTTGTTTAACATTAGATATACGAGTATTTGGGATGTACCGAATACTAAAATTCACCGAATACCGAATATTTGGTGCAAAACTATTCGGCCGAATACCAAATTCCGAATATTATTTTTTTGGGGGTTATTAGGCGTCACTATAAAAAACAAGCCTTTATCAGTTTGACAGCACATAGAATTAATAGTAAATATGAGCAAAAGCAGCATGTTTTAGCCACCAAAAATCTACCAGATTCCCATACTCATGAAAAATTTGCAACTGCATTGACTTCTATATTGCAAGAATGGTCAAGAAAGAGCGATCGTGTGCATGCAGTTGTGCACGACAATGGTTGTAATATTACTAAAGCTGTTAGCGTTCTCAAAATTAATCCTGTTGCTTGTGCGAACCATACTTTAGCACTTACAGTTGATGAAGCCCTTCTTAGCCAGAAGTCTGTTTCAGAGATATATGTAATTGCGCGTCCAATCTGTTGCATTTTAATTATTCATCTCCAGCCTTTGACAGACTTAAAGAATTCCAGAAGCAACATAATTTACCCGAAAACAAACTTATAAGAGACGTTATCACCTAATGGAACTCTACACTCTATATGCTACGACGACTTCATCGAAAAACTGCGGTTGTTGCATACGCCTCGGTCTATGACATCCTGCAACAACCTTCAATAATCGTCAGTAGACTCTAATTCAGTGTATTGTAAAGCTTCTTAGTCGATGTGAAAAATTAACGAATGACTTTTCCTCTGATTCTTCTTGTCTTCACATGGTGTCTCCCGATGTAACAGGTCTCGTGTTATTTTTGTCTAGCATAACTGATGATGCAGGTGTTCATACTATGAAAAACGATTTAATAGAAAATTTACAGAATCGTTTCAGGCAGCGGAAGGCAGACATTACTCGCATGATTTCTCACGTTTTAGATTCTCGTTTCAAATTTGCTTACATAACAGTGCCTGATTTTGTAAAAAATGAGATAATCATTATGTCTGCATCACCTAACGCTAGTCCTGCACGTAATATAACCTGTGGCGATGAAGCAACCGATTTTGTTTCACGTGAAGATCAAGAATTTTTGGAGTTATTTCGATGAGGTTGTGCCTCCACCTATCAAAAATAGTCAGAAAAGTTATCAAAAAGAATTGGACATCTATTCAAAGGAGTCAGGAGTCAGTCGCTACCCAGGGTGCCCATTTATCTACCGAACAATTTTTTTTATTGTGTAGACGGATGAACAGCTGGGTTTTGCTGCGCGCCACCTGACGTCACCTGGTCTCGATCCCGTGGCCGATGGATTCGTAGTCAGCGATGCTAACCACTACACCACCGAGGCGCATATGTATACATATATTAGGGTGAACCACACACATATGGAAAAAATAAAATGTACAAATAAGAACTGCTGATGCATTTTCTCATTTCTTTCTTATATGTAAAAAGACGTCAGACCTGATATTGAGCTAAATCCATTAATATTATAGGGGGGCGCAAGTTTGAAGAAATTTGCCACCCCAAACTGTATAATGATACTAAGGCTTCGAATTGCGCCACCTCTAAATATGCACAATTCGATCCGGTTTTTTATTTTCAACATCGTTAGTGAGTGCGGAAACGCACGGCTACAGAAACGCACGGAATGCTTGCAGCTGTCTACGGAGATGAACTTGTTACAAACAAGACTGTTTGAAAGTGGTTTGGAAGGTTTCGAGAAGGAAATGAGTCTTTGGAAGATGATGAAAGAAGTGGTCGTCCGTACCTCTTGTTTGTACAACTTCATCTCCGTAGACAGCTGCAAGCATTCCGTGCGTTTCTGTAGCCGTCTTACCAAGTTTAAAACAAAATTTGATGTTTGCACGTTGCTCAAATTTCGACATTTTCTGCAAAATCGCCAGACGCCCCAAAACGCCCTAACACAAACCAATAACACGGTTCACTGGTGCGTAGTTGAATGGTATTTGTTGGCATTTGGCAAGTGGCCAAGGTAACGTCATCAGCCATACACACTGACATCACCTAGTGACACGCGGTCATTAGTTGCGGGACTATTTACCGAACTTTTTGATCACACCTAGTATATATATATATATATATATATATATGAAAATGAAAAGTTTATTGGCCGCCCATACTCCATATGACAAATAATAATAATTGGGCGTCTGATAGAATCTTTAATGCATACTCCTCTTTAGAATAAAATTTTATAATTTTTTGTGTACATTTTTTTTTTTGGCATAACCCTGCAGTAGACTGTCCCAAGTTGTAATGTTAAAAAAAAATTATTCGTTCAAAGTTGCATAGGTTTTCATTTTGTGACTTGATGAAACATGCATCATATAAAAATTTTATCCAATTTGGTGCATATATAGTGACTGTTCACAGCATTAAAAAATATGAAATTTTGGGAGAAATCACAATTTCTTACCTTTGATACCAATTTGCGTCATAAATTTATATTGCTTGATTTTATAAAGAACTTGCTTTTGTAGGGGTTAAAATTTTTCTACGATGGAACTCAACAACTTGAAAAAGAAACTGGCATTGCTCTTCAGTGGTCGTAATGGTTTCATTAAAATCAGTGGCAAATTTTACCATTCTTTCAGCGCAGTCATTAACCACTTTCAGCTGGGAAACTAAATCCTTTCCATGAATATATGCTGGGTGTTCAAACCATGCAGTTCGATCTACTGTCAGAAATGGTTCACCAATTTACATAGCATTGAAAAAATTTAGTGATCTGCACGTTATAAAGTCCAAAAGATTCTTGCATTTGAAAACCGGATTGTTTTGCATTCTACTTTGCAAAGATCTTTAGTTTTAGCTTGGTTTCCAAGAGCTTGCACCATTGAACCCTTTTCTGAGTTGTTGACTTCTGAAAAAATACTAAAGGTGCTAAATTCTCGCATAAGTACCAAAGGTGGGATCTGAGTTTGCCTAATGCCACAGTCGATATCTCCTTATTAATTTCTTGGTAATCTTCCAGCTTTGTTATCATCCATAGATCATTGATAGGGGCACTAGCAGCTCTTGTTGCATTGAACCAGGCTTTTATATATATTTATACGCAAAATGTATTCATACGTCTAATGGCTTCTTTTTCTTTGTCTCTCAAATTGAATTGATCTCGGAATAAATAGATTTTTAAGCAATAAATGCCTTTTGCCATCCATCTTGCCCTATGGTATGCTCCAGGAGCTGTAAAGTGTATCTCTCTTGATGGTTCTTTTCCCCAAGGAAATGAGGGCTAGCTCTAGGAATTCCTGATAATCGTGGCGCTCATGGTTGTCTCGCAATTTTTCATGCAGAAATTGTACCAGGTCATCACGTTCCCGCTTCACCCATTCTAATTCTTTTTCTGACATTTCTTTGGCATCACTTTCAAGGGGAGTATATTTGCTTTTGTCTAACCAAGACCACTGATCTTTGAACCTTGCAAAAATATCTATATCAAGCCCTCGATACAAAGAATGTCAAAAACAGCTCCCACTACTATTTCAAGAATGTGGTGGCGGCAACTAGGAAAAGTATTTTCTGCTGGAGTCCCTGCTCAATGGTGGTGCAGGTTTCTCCATGGATGCCAGTTTTGCTGGCTGTTGTATCAAAACAAAGACCAGCAATCCAGTTTCGTATGCCATCCCATTCCTCTATTAACTAATATTTTCTACCCATCTTGACTCCCGTACCTTCCACCAATTTAGGGATTCCTAGGAGTTTTTCTACATTTATACCCGAGGCAACAACAGCTAAACGGTCAGATTTTCCTCCATCAGAATTGGGGAGTAGCTTTGCATCGAAATGTATAATGAGAGGAGTTTCTGGGTTAAATATTTTCTTTATTTCTTTACTTAACTTGGCTCTAGATTTCAGTCTTTATCTTTGTAGTGATGATTTTGAGAGGGTAACCTCCCTAATATCAACTCCAGCTGCCTGGAGAGCAGCTTCTCTTAAAGATGTATTTGTACGATCCAATGCAGCAGAAAACAACCTAGGATCGTTGATTATTCGCCGAGGATTTGGATTTGATATTTGTCGTTTCGAGGGAGTTGAAATAGAAGTAGAAGGCACGGGATTGGGGATTTTTCTTTTAGGTTTTCACTTATGCATGTTTCCTCCTCAGTGTCACTTGATGTAGAATCTAGTTCATCCTTTGAATTCCCTGTCTTTGTTTGCTTTTCATCAATGTTCATGTCATATATTTTTTTTCGTTCTGCCTCTAGCCTCTTTTCCTTCCTTTCCGTTTTCGCAACGAAAACTTTATCTTGACGAGCCATGTACATTTTTCGCACTCCACGTATCTTCCAGAAATTCGCAATCTTCTGCAATCTTTATTAGTCCACTTGCATGAGATATATCAAAAAGAATATCAAGCTGTTCTTCAAATGCTTTTGTGTTAGATACTTGGGTGCTGCTTTTTCTATGCTTATTTTTCCCAAATCATAAATACTGGTTATAGATTTTTTTGAGTTTGGCGACAACATTTGGTTTTTGTGATGTTGGTATATTGGCCTTCCTTCACATTATGAACGTTTCATCAACAGTAATTGATGCTACTTCTGGTAACGTTTGCTTCTCCTTTTTGATACCATGGAATAAGCGAAAAAGCACTTGTCTAAGTGTTGGAAGCTGATTTCCATCAACGTTATTTACCATGACACCAATCAGCCATACTGTATTTTGCCTTCTAGTTTCAGTCATTTTTGTGGTGAGCCTAAATATAGTTAGATAAATTTGCTGTCAAATAAGATTATGCTATCTTTCTGAAACATTATTGTAGTGAGTCTAAATATAGTTAGATAAATTTGCTAGCCAAATAAGCTTATACAATCTTTATTAGGCCACTTGCATGAGATATTTCAAACATAATTTCTGAAACATAAATGATAACCATTAATAACAAGAAAAAGCCATAAATAATACATAAATGAAAAAAACCCTTAACATTTAAATATTGTGCTGTATACTACAGAGGATGCGAAATTTACCCTATTTCAGCAAACTTCATGTCCTCTGAGCAGTCACTTAATATTACTCAATCAACCCTATATTTTACCAGGCATATTCTAAGACCAAACCTCATCAGTTGACAGGGTATGCGAACTCAATTTTCAAAATTATTTTTTTGGGGACAGTCTACCCTGCAGTACCAGACTTTCGACACATTCCTTTTCTGTCCATCTCTCTAATGCAAGGGTTAATCAGTATTTTCAGTCTTTCAGCTACTCTGATTGCCAGGTCTGGAACAATCTTCCTCAATCCGTCTGCCCCCTGTTTATGACCTCCAATCTTTCAAATGCGGAGTGTCTATGCACCTCAAAACCTTGAACCTTGATTTTTGGCCCTTCTTCCTGTATGGGCAAGGCATTTTTCAGGCATTCGCCCTTGGCCCCTCCTTCCAGCATAAAAACTACTGGTAAATATGCTATAATTCAGAAAACCTTCGTGCGTAAGAATGTGTCGGGTTATTTAAATATATTCATACTAAAAGTTAGTCCTTTATTCCTCGATGTATGTACTCTCTATCTCCGTCATCTGACTCGGACCCGAGGGACGCATTTATTATTATAAGAATAAGGAATTGTGGACACTCATCAGTTTAGAGAAATGTTGAGTAATGTGAATTAATAAAAATGTTACCCTCCTCCGCAAAACCTGATATACAGTTTTCTTTGTGTACATAAAGAATGGAGTTTTAGCACAGACATATATAAATCACAATTGGGTATGAAACATAGAAAATATTGTTATACACTTCAGTCATAAGTATTACATGGTGAAGGAAAAACATATATATATTTTGGTCAATTAATTATTTTTGCACCATTATTTATTGGACATCTTGTATCTTCAACAATAAGATTTAATATGATCCTAAAATCTGGTTTAAAATTATATTAAAAATAATACAGTAATGTGGAAGTTGAGTGGAGTTACGAACAAACGTTTTCACCATGGTAGAACACTATATATATATTATATATATTATATATATATATATATATATATATATATATAGATATATATATATATATATATATATTTATATATAAATCATGCGGGTTGCTTCTAAAAGCTTCAATTTAATATTTAGGAGAAATCCAATGACAAGAAGGAATGTAAATGCCATGAAAAGTCTTCTTTAATGCGCAACGTTTCGAGCAATATGCTCATCTTCAGGCTAAATAATAACAATATGAAATTAAAATCAATAAACAAATAAAAGAAGACAAAATAATTTCTATAAAACCTATTCTTAAAAACAAAATTTAAAAAGACTAAAAGAAGGTTAAATTCAAAGTTATAAAAATTTACATATAAAATTACAAGGAATTTAAAAATTGAAATTGATACAATGGAATAACACTACTAACCCTTCATTGCTGGTTCCGAGGCACAAATAATTTTAAAACAAACAAAGGGAACATACTATGGGTTGGGTGGTTGGAGAGTTATAAGTTGGGAAGGGGGAATTATAAAAATTTAAAGGGACAGCTGAGGAATCAACATTTAGAGAAGGGGTCAATGTTTTAATAAAAAGAGATTCCAAAATTCTAAGCGAGTTGGAACAAGAATTACAACCAAGAATTTTAAAATTATCTAAAGTGACATCAGTTTTACATTTAATACTGTGTTCCCGGATACTAGAGGCTTCTTTTTTATTTAAAATTTTACCTGTTCGGCAACTTATTCCCATATGCGAATAAAATCTAGCCCTGAGAGAGCGCACGGTGCTGCCAATATAAGTACCAAGGAGACACCTTGGGCAAGTAAATAAATATACAACACCGCTACGCAACGAATCAGGAGTTCGATCCTTCGCTGAGAAAAAGCTACCTAAAGACGTTTTATTAATAAATATAATGCGAAAATCAGTATGATAAAAAAATTTCTTTAACAACTTGGTAAATTTAAGTTTAAATTCTTTATCATGGGACCCATTTCAGGTACCAAGAAATATTTTATATCTTTAGGCACTGAAATACAGGGAAGTTGAGGGTTATAAACATTATTTAAGAAAGATCTTATTAGTTTATCTACATATTGAACAGGAAAACTAATGCTGTACAAGCGCAACAATTTTTTAACTTCTTAAATTCTCTGCACCCTAATATAACTTATACAATGGAAACTGAGGAAAATGGCTCCCTTCCCTTTTTAGATATTTTAATTTCGAAAAAAGGGGATTCTATTACTACATCAGTTTACAGGAAACCCACTTTTACCGGTTTGGGCATGAATTTTTTTAGTTTTACTGATTTTAACTATAAGATGTCGTGTATTAAGACTCTCTTGTTCAGAGGATATAATTTGACTTCTAGTTTTACCTTACTTAACGATGAATTTAATAATTTAAGATCATATTTTACCACTAATAGTTTTCCTGTTCAATATGTAGATAAACTAATAAGATCTTTCTTAAATAATGTTTATAACCCTCAACTTCCCTGTATTTCAGTGCCTAAAGATATAAAATATTTCTTGGTACCTGAAATGGGTCCCATGAATAAAGAATTTAAACTTAAATTTACCAAGTTGTTAAAGAAATTTTTTTATCATACTGATTTTCGCATTATATTTATTAATAAAACGTCTTTAGGTAGCTTTTTCTCAGCGAAGGATCGAACTCCTGATTCGTTGCGTAGCGGTGTTGTATATTTATTTACTTGCCCAAGGTGTCTCCTTGGTACTTATATTGGCAGCACCGTGCGCTCTCTCAGGGCTAGATTTTATTCGCATATGGGAATAAGTTGCCGAACAGGTAAAATTTTAAATAAAAAAGAAGCCTCTAGTATCCGGGAACACAGTATTAAATGTAAAACTGATGTCACTTTAGATAATTTTAAAATTCTTGGTTGTAATTCTTGTTCCAACTCGCTTAGAATTTTGGAATCTCTTTTTATTAAAACATTGACCCCTTCTCTAAATGTTGATTCCTCAGCTGTCCCTTTAAATTTTTTATAATTCCCCCTTCCCAACTTATAACTCTCCAACCACCCAACCCATAGTATGTTCCCTTTGTTTTGTTTTAAAATTACTTGTGCCTCGGAACCAGCAATGAAGGGTTAGTAGTGTTATTCCATTGTATCAATTTCAATTTTTAAATTTCTTGTAATTTTATATGTAAATTTTTATAACTTTGAATTTAACCTTCTTTTAGTCTTTTTAAATTTTGTTTTTAAGAATAGTTTTTATAGAAATTATTTTGTCTTCTTTTATTTGTTTATTGATTTTAATTTCATATTGTTATTATTTAGCCTGAAGATGAGCATATTGCTCGAAACGTTGCGCATTAAAGAAGACTTTTCATGGCATTTACATTCCTCCTTGTCATTGGATTTCTCCTAATATATATATATATATATATATATATATATATATATATATATATACACACACACCAATGTTCTTTACATTAATTATACTGCGTGTTGTTTGCAGTTAAAATGTATATATGTACGGCATGAGAAGGTGCCCCCTCAGGGCATTCGATTCCGCTCATATGAGGAGAATTATGACTACTGACTGATCGAGGACCTTGGTGTAGTGGATAGCATGTCCGACCGGCAATTAGATGATCCCGGGTTCGATTCTTGGGAGGTGCCTCATTTTTCATTTGTTCGTTCTTTCTCCTCTTCTTGTGCGGACGCTCTTCTACACAAGCGTCGTTCTTTACATTAATTATACTGCGTGTTGTTTGCAGTTAAAAAAAAATATATATATATATATATATATATACACACACACACACACAGAAGAATCACTGTTATATAAAAATTAAAAAGTTTATTGGGTAATTATGTCGCAAATGACATGGCCTGAAGTTGAAATAAAAAATACATTTTTCTAGTGTATTTTGGTGTGCTCTGTTCAAATATCACCTTCATTTCTTGTGCAAATGAACAGAAATACGTGTTTGGGCCATGCACTGACAACTGTATTTCTGTTCATTTGCACAAGAAATGAAGGTCATATTCGAACAAAGCACACCAAAATACACTTGAAAAATGTATTTTTGATTACATTTTATACAATAAAGCATAACCTACCATGTTCATGTTACGAGATCTCGTAAACGACGCATTACCATAGGAAAGGTGCAAAACACCTCAGAATTACCCAGAAAAGTTTGCTCTCGTCATTTTCATTTAAACTAACGAAAATATCACGACTTAACCTAACCAATCATCAAGGGCGTACAGTTGACCTAACCGGGCATTCAATTAACTTAACCGGGGATTCAATTAACCTAACAGGTTAATATTGGTTATTTCACCTAAATATCTTCTGATCTTTTCGTATTAGGCACTCCCTGTCACATTTCGGGCAAGTTAAGGATGAGAGAATAACGCCGTAATTGATAAAAACATCCAATGCTTTGTCTTCATGTAGGGCATATGACGAATCAAGTTCTTAAAGTCGAAACCACACCAACGGCACGTCATAATTCTATCACAAACACCACCAAATTGAATCCAATGAGAAAGAAAATAGCCAGAACAGAAACCAACAAACTAATTACGTCGCAGAGTAGCGAAAAAATAGCCCAAAATTATACTCGTCGGACCAAAAATGAGTGTATCTATATATATATATTATTAGTATCATAATTTTCACCATTAATATGAATTTGCACAAAAAATGAATGACAAATTTGAATAAAGCGACTAAAAGTACCTCATAAACAGTTATTTTGATTTACAGGTCCAGCCCATATCATTTAAAACATATTAACCGTTTATTGTCCGCCCATACTCCATATGGCAAATATTAATAATAATTGAGCGTATGATAGAATCTTTAATGCATGGTGAAAGGCGAAAAATAAATAAGTTACCGCAAAAATAAAATCTTGTTTTATTATAAGATTAAATGAATACTTTTTATAATAAGATTTAAAGATATATTTGTATATTAAGACAAAAAATTTGTTTTTGCCTTAAATTTGGTTTACCATATTTCAGTTTTTGTTTAAAAGGGCGTTTAGCCACCCAATACATTACAACATGGCCTCGTGATAGTTTTCTGCCACGAGAAGATTAATATCTTTGACTATTGTCGGTGTCGTTTTTTGAGACCATGTTGGTCTATCAGGTGTTGGTAAGTGAAATCTGGATGGTAAGTCGGCTATGTAATACTGTGTTACTGCTATACTTAGACGATTGGTATACCCCCATCTCGGCCTCTTGCTACTGATGGGTGGGCTTCTAATGTCTATACTGGAGGTCTTAAAGTCTGTACTTAGACGATTGGTATAGCTCCCATGTCGACTTCGTGCTGTTCATGGGAGGAGCTCCTAGAAGTCTTTATTTATACTATGTTACTGACAAACGTACATGCACACATCCACATACATATATAATATTATTATATTATATATATATATATTTGTGGGCGTGAGCAGAGAGGTTAGTTACCCCTTGGAGTTCACATATATACAATTTACATATATATTATATATTTATATATATATATATATATATAATATATAAGAAACTTTTCTATACATGCATACACACACACATACATTTCATATATACTTTTGTGGGCCTGAGCAGCCATGGTACGTTACCCCTTGGAGATCACACACACATATATATATGAGAAGCTTTCCTACAAATGCATACACACCATATATATATAACCTTACCTTACAACCTTACAAAGGTTCCGCGCGATGATTTCTCATTTCGCGAAGGTCAAGCTTGTCGCCCCTCCTCTCGAGTTGGCCTGGTGAAGTAGTGAGTTGGATTCTTGCGCTCTCCACCTCACATATATATATATATATATATATATTATTTGTGGGCCTGAGAAGCCAGGTTAGGTTACCCCTTGGAGTTCAGACACAGATATATATATATATATATATATATATTGGGGGGCTAAGGGGGGTTAGGGGGTTAAAAACACTCTCATGTTGCATGCAGTGTTGAAAGTTGTAATGGTGCAAGATGCAATGTTGCATGCATTTGCATTGCACTCGACATTTTTACAATCATACTACTCACGCAGTCCAAGCAGTCAATTCGAAGTTCGTCAGCAGAAGTAGGTATTTCACGAACATCTGTGCATCGTACATTTCATACCAAATTAAAAATTTTGCCCTATAAAATTCATTTACAAGCCTCACTGACTAATGTTCAAAAACAAAAACGAATGGAATTCACAACATGGATGTTTGCAAAGCTAGAAGATCCTAAGTTTTTGAAACACATCCACTTTGCTGACGAGTGTTATGTACATCTATTTAGGGAGATTAATAACCAAAACTTTCCTTACTGGGGAAGTCGTACTGATACTTCAATAGAGCTTCCAAGTAGTGTTGCTAAACTCAACATTTGGGTCATTTCATAGGTCTCTACTTTTTTGAGAATGAAACTGGAAAAGCAGTAACAGTAACGCAAAATTCATATCGTCAGATACTACAAGATTTCTACTTAGCACAACTAATAAGTTTGTTCCTTAAAAGAAATAACTGTATTACCCGAGATTCACAGTGGTTTCAGCAGGATGGAGCACCTCCACACACTGCTTGTGAAACTTGCAACTTTTAGAGGAAGCATTTTTTCGGGCGACTAAGCTCTCTTCATGAGCCAGTGTAATGACCCCCTCATACTAGGGTGTGTCAATTTTAGTAAAGTCAACAATTCAAAAACTACTAATGCTCAAATGATGTCATATTATCTAGCAAACTTAGAAATATCTTTAATGTTGTTTAAAAACGCCATTTACCTACTTATATTTGACCATAAAGGTTTAAAACAGTGGTTCTTAACCGGGGGGGCGCGCCCCCCTAGAAACAGGAATTTCTCTAATTGTATTTGTTATTCTCTTAACGAGAGCATGGGCTAATATTGAGAAGTTATTGAGAATGTTATTTTGATTGAAGGGGGGCGTGGAGGGAAGGACCAATTCCTAGAGGGGGCATGGTAGTAAAAAGGTTAAGAACCACTGGTTTAAAATATAACCTAAATATGACTAGCATTGTATATCAATGTGCCATTGATATGTGTGGTCAATTTGGTTATTTTTGGTGTGCAGTATGGTTTCTAAGTTTCACATAGTCACAAATGTTGGAGTTTTGATTGTGAATGCATGTGTTTTCCCTCCTTTTTGACAATTTTGATTGCTTCGTAATGTAAATATTGTATAATTCAAATTATTCGAAATGTTATGTGTGAACCAAACTTTCTGTATATTTGTATATTCTGTATTTTGTATTTCTGTATATTCTGTATATGATAGATATATGAAATTGTCATTACTTTGAATAATTTAGTCTTGTACTTATAACAACACAATCTTTTATCTGAGCTTATAGGAAGATATTAAGAATTTTAATTAACTTAATTTTATGTACTCATAATCAGTAGGCCTATCCAAATTTCAATGACATTTCTTTTGTTGACAGGTCCACAGGATGAGTCAGAAAGAAATCAGAACCTGAAGCAAATCAAGTTGTCACTTAAGTCATTTGGTGGGACTGGGAGGGAGCTGCCCACAGCCAGAGATCTGCTGAGGTATGAATTGTTGAGGAGAGAGATGAGTGAGGAAGACAGCAGGAATTACCCAGTTAATGACCTGATTAACAACGGCATTGTTCCAGGGCTACTGGCTCACTGGAGAAAGGCTAACGCTCTATTCACAGGACCTGTAATCAACACTGAGGTCAGGATCAGGGCTAAAGTGAAGGCACTGTGGGATGAGGCAATGAAGGTGTCCATTGGCAATGTGAAGCTGGAGGTCAAAGATAGGTTCATGATGAAACTGGACAAATTGGTGGACATCCTGACCTGTCACTGTGTGATCAGGAGCTGCAGTGAGCTTTGGTGCAACCCTGTCTGCAACAGTGAGGTTCACATTGACTGCAGCTGCAGGAGCGAGTTGAAGATACCAGTGCAGGAGTTTGCCTTCATCAAAGGTCAGAGAGAAAAGGTGGGCAGTGTGGGGGCACAACAGATGGGTCTAGCTGATCACCCTGAGAGCAAGAGACAGGAAGCAGTGCTGCAGAGACAGGAGCAAAGAAGGAAGGCCAAGGAGAAGAGGAAGAGGAAGGCATAGGAGTCAGCCAAGAAATAAGAGGAGTTGAGGGAGGAGTCACTGCTGGAGATGGAGTTGGAGGAGACTGGAGATATACTGGAGGAGGCAGGGAGGAGAGAGGAGGAACGAAGACTTCATACCAGAGGCTGCGACAACTTCATCCTTGCCTGCGGCTAAGAAGAAGAAATACAACACTGAAGATATCGCCAACATAGCTCTGGCTAGCTTGAGACATCACACTGGGCTGAGAGAGACTGCAGAGATTGCCACTGCTGCCTGGATTGATGCTGGTCTTATCACAGAGTTTGACACAGCACTGGTGATTGACCACAACAAGGTGAGGAGGGCTCAGGAGAGACTGACTAAGGAGCTGGTTAAGAAGTTTGATGAAGAGATTAGGGAAAATGGCATCACTTGTATCTTCTTTGATGGGAAAAGAGATGACACCAAAGTGATGGTGGAAGCTGAGGGCAGTGATAGGCAGTTTCCTGGCCTCATTAAGGAAGAACACTATACAGTGTGCAATGAACCAGGTGGTAAATATTTGTGGCATTTTGTACCAGAGGAAGCTGCAGAGGAGAGAAGTCATGCTGAGGTCATTGCTGATTATCTGGTAAACTGACTAAGAGAGAGAGGAGCAGACCAGACCCTTTTGGCCATAGGAAGTGACAGTACTAATGTGAATACTGGCTGGGAGGGAGGAGTAATGAATTATGTTGAGGCCAAGCTTAGCAGGAAGTTGGTGTGGGTTGTCTGTGACTTGCACACAGGAGAGCTGAGTCTCAGACACCTGGTGACTGCACTGGATAGCAAGATATTGAACAACAACAAGTGGTCTGGGCCCCTAGGGAAGATGTTAGACACTGCCACTGAGCTAGAAATCAACCCAAACTTCACGAGGATCACTGTGGGTCCTCCTCTACCCAATCTCAATCAGGAGGTAGTCAAGGACCTCAGCATAGACCAATCATATGGTTACAGAATCATCACTGCCATCAGATCGGGAGAGGTACGTCAGAGTCTAGCTCTCCTGGAGATTGGTCCAGTCTGTCACAGTAGGTGGGTCACCACGGCTCTAAGGTTCTGCAGATTGTGGATTTCCAAACATGGGCTGAAGGGTAGGAACCTGAAGAATCTGAGGATAATTGTGGAATTCATAGTGGGAGTCTACATGCCAAATTGGTTCAACACCAAGTTAAATCACAGCTGGGTGGAGGGTCCCAGGCATGTACTGTACCAGCTGGAGCTGCTCAGAAGTCAGAAGAAGGAGGTGACAGGAACAGTGATGCCTACAGTGAAGCGATCAGCCTGGTATGCACACTCTGAGGCTGTGCTCCAGGCCATGCTGTGCAGTGAGGTGGAGGAGGAGAGGAGGGAGGCAGTGAAGAGGATAATGGAAATCAGAGGTGAAGTTGATGAGGACACACAGGTAGGAGACTGCAGTGTCAGACCCAGAAAAACTCCTGACATCAACCCAGATGCCACCAAACTCTCGGAGCTTATTGACTGGAATTCTGGCGTGACTGAGCCTCCTCTGACCTGCTCCCTCACCACTGCTGCAATCAAGGAGTTTCTGGATAGACCAATGGAAGTTCCTGCATGGCCCTCACACACAGTCTGTAGAGAGGTGTGTAAGGATGACAACTGAAACAGCACAACATGTTTACTCACAAGAGAGGAGGGAGGCGTACATCAGTGTCCAGGTGGCCAGTAGGGAGCTCATTTCCAGGAACAAGAGCAAGGCAGACATGGCATCTTTGGCAAAGTTCAAGAAACCTATCTATATTTCTAAGTTTTAATATTGAAATACAATCAAAATGTCTTTAATTGTGTGTAATATATGTAAAATGTAGTGATATGCAATAAAAAGAATACTTGCAAAAATTGCTGATTTTTCGTAAACTTCAACTTCAAATATAAGTAGCTAGGAGTGGTCAAATCTGGATTTTAAAGCCATATTTCGATTTAGCACATAAAAATGCATCATTTGGTCACAAGTTAGTCTTTGAAAATCTAAAGATTTCACTTTGCTCCCTAAAATTGATACACCCTACCCCCATACTCACCTGACCTCACACTCCCTGACTTTTTTTTTTGTCGGGTTACATAAAAGACAGGATCTACAGTATTCTACCAAGCCTAAGACACTTGAAGACCTAAAGACCAAAGTATATGAGGTAATCAACAACATACCAGCTCAGCTATTTCCAAAAAATATGCCAAACATTTGTGTATGGTTGAATATTGTGTAAGGGTATGCGGGAATCTAAAAACTCGATTTGGGGTTGATTCGGCAAAAGAATCGAAACCCGACCCGAATCAGTGCGCAGTGAATCGAGAATTTCGATTCGACCTGTTCCGACTTAGTTTAAACTGTCTGGCATTTGGAACAGGGTGTGCGGAACATATTAGAGAAGGTGAAGGCTAAACTTTTAGTTACAAGGTAAATTCAGGGGCGCATTTCTCGGGATATATTATTTTAGTGTGTTAATGAATGACAATATTTTGTAATGCACATAACAGATATATTTTTTTAACACACACAAAACACACATGCGGAAGCCATTCGGCTTATTAATGTGATATTAAAGACTATAACTTAACTATGTACACATACAGTGTACACAGCTACACAGTTGTAATGCACTTAATAAACATCTACACAGTTATTGTAATGCACTTAATAAACAGCTACACAGTTGTAATGCACTTAATAAACAGCTAAACTGTACGGCTTACTGTACTGTAGATAGAGTGTAGATTTGTAATGAATATTACATAAGACGCTTCCTGGCATTTTATTTGGAAAACTGCGTGATTGTGTCCTCGAAATTCACCGACTGCAACACCTCATGCTCTATACTCAACAGCGCCAGGGACGAAAGGCGCTTCTGGCCCATTGTGGAGCGAAGGTAATTTTTGATCAGTTTGAGTTTCGAGAATGAACGTTCACCAGAACAGTTCGTGACAAACATACACAGGAATATTCTCATTGCTATTTCCATGTTTGGGAATGTTCCTTTCAGTTCGTTTGTGTTCATATGCCGATAAAATCTGTTGCACATGTCTTCACGTTCCGTCTGGGATTCTGTTTCACTTTCGGTGACTTTCATTAGGGCAGCGAACTGCACAACTGCTGTTACCAGCTCCTTCTCCAGATCAGCCGGATAGCATTCTACTAGATGTTCAGCTGACCGTCGAAGACTGTCGATGTCCAGGACTAGAAGGAAATACAAAAATCCAAATCTTTTCTGCAGGACAGCGTGCGCTTCTAGACGAGTGTTCAGAGTGGTACACAGTTTATCAATTACACCGGTCTGCATGAAAATCGATTTCTTTATTTTGAGTTGTGATTCTGAAGCAGTTCGCTACGCTGAATTAAAAAATGCTACCAGTTTTTTTCTATCACCCTCAGTTTTAAAGTTATTAGCAAAACAATTTTGGGGCGTTTTGTAATTTTTTACCTTTTTTATCTTTAATTAATTTCGTTTTTTCATATTTTTCAGATAGATAATTCTAACATTACATCTTTAAAATTTTAATAATGGCTTCTAGAGGATGTACCCATAGTCCAGACATATTTTGTTATATTTGTGGTCGGTATGTTTTTGTAAAACAAAGGACAAATGTAACGACCTTCATTAAGAGAGCTTATCATGCTTATTTTGGAATTAAATTAGGAGATCAAGACAAAAGTTGGGCTCCACACAAGGTTTGTCTTACGTGTGTTGCGGCACTAAGGAATTGGAGCAAAGGTAAAAAGAAAAGTTTGCCATTTGGGATCCCTATGGTATGGCGCGAGCCTAGAAACCATACCGACGACTGCTACTTCTGTTCTTGCAATGTTAACGGTTATAATGCAAAGAATAAAGAGAGCCTTCAATACCCAAGTCTTCCATCTGCAATAAGGCCGGTACCCCATGGTCCAGAAGTTCCTATTCCCCGCCCACCCGAGAGTCTGGATCAATACAATTCAGATTCTGATTCAGCTCCAAATCCAGACAATGATGATGTTTATGAACAGCGAACAGCTGACCGAGATCCTCCTAAACCATTAACCCAAGCCGAACTAAATGACTTAGTCAGGGATTTGAATCTGCCTAAGGACTCTGCAGAACTTTTGCGGTCTAGATTGCAGGAGAACAATTTATTGGCATCCGACACATACTTCGCTTGGTACAGAACTCGTGAGAAAGACTTCGTGCCTTTTTTCGAAGATGGTCCCTTGGTATTTTGCAAGGACATCACAGGATTAGTGTGCAAGCTAGGCATCGAATACCAAACCAGTGACTGGAGGTTGTTTATAGATTCCTCTAAAACCAGTCTAAAAGGAGTGTTACTGCACAACGGTAACAAATATGCATCAATCCCAGTGGCCCATTCTACTCATTTAAAAGAGACCTATGATAACATGAAACTGCTTCTGGAAAAAACCCAGTATCAAAATCACAGATGGATATTGTGTGGGGATCTCAAAGTCCTTTGCATGTTACTTGGGCAGCAATCAGGATACACTAAGATGCCATGTTTCATCTGCGAATGGGATAGTCGAGCACGTGACCAGCACTGGAAGAGGAAAACTTGGCCTCCTAGAGAGAATCTTACCCCAGGATCAAAGAACATTTTACATGAACATCTAGTTGAACCAAATAAAATCCTCCTACCACCCTTGCACATTAAGTTAGGCTTGATGAAGCAGTATGTCAAAGCATTGAATAGAGAAGGTGAGTGTTTCAAGTACATTTGTTCAAAATATCCAAAGATTAGCTGCGAGAAAATAAAGGAAGGTGTTTTTATAGGTCCTCAGATTAGAAAGTTATTGACAGACGATCATTTCCTGAACACAATGACCAATAAAGAAAAAGAAGCATGGCTTGGTTTCAAAGATGTTGAAAACTTCTTGTGAAACTACAAAAGCCAAAATTATGAAAGACTGGTGGAAAATATGCTTAAAAAGTTTTGCGCCTTAGGCTGCAACATGAGCCTGAAAGTTCACTTCTTATTTTCGCATCTTGACCGTTTTCCCGAAAATCTCGGAGATGTCAGTGAGGAGCAAGGGGAACGATTTCACCAGGACATCAAAACCATGGAAAGAAGATATCAAGGAAGATGGCATACAAATATGATGGCGGATTACTGCTGGTGTCTGCAACGAGATCAGCCTAACGCACAGCATAAGAAAACATCAAAGCACCGGTTTAGTCGTCATTAGTCAGATCTACCTTCGTAGTCTTAAGTCTGTGGAATAAGTCCTGAAATGTTTGCAAGTAAAGAAGGTAAATATATTTTGTTTCTTTCAGTTATTTTTTTATTCTTTCATAAACAAGCAATATGCTTGTCCGAGAGCTAGGAGCTATTTAATTCTGCTTTAATTAGGTTTTACTCTATCACTTAAACATTTCGTGCTACAAGGGGTGTTGTAATACCTCATCTGTCCCCAAATGTTAACCACCCATTGATGGGAGGCAGGAGAGCATTTTGCTGGGAACGGGACTGGTTGTTATATATATTTACCCTACATTATTATGTAAGCGTTACTATAGTCTATAACAACAAAATTTATGGTATGTGCAATCCAATGTTAGTTTCGATAAGATGGTTCACATTTGGGGATAAATGGGGGATTTATGACACACCCTGTAGTAAGAAAACCATACGTGATAGGGAAAAACTAACTATATTTTTGAGATCAGCGCACTCACATTATATAGAATCACCAACTAGTTTGTAAAAATCGATCGACAAGTTTTCAAATGTGTACTGGTGTTATCGGTAAAAATGCAGTGGTCCGAAATGAATCTCTTGGTTTCAGGTTCGTATCTTCGGCAGTTCCGATTTTGTCATGATGGCGCTTTCTCTTCTTTGTGCGTTGAGTCGATTCCTTGTATACTCGATGACCACACTTTCCGATGCCCTGGTCCTCGAATTCGTCAAATGTTGATCTGAGATCTTCAACAAATTGCAGTAGTGATTTCAGCAAGAGGGTGGCTGAGTCTAACGACATTCCTTGTTTTTGCAGAGATGCATTCGTTTTTTGAAATCGTTCGAGAATAGTGTTCCATAAAACCAATAAAATGGTTGTTTCGAGTTGTTGAAGCTGTTTAAACAATCCCCTGGCTTCGATCCTGGCTTCCGCAGTTTGGCTGGTATCTGCTGCTAGCTCATCCAGTACCACGATATTCTCGGCGTAGCCTTCGGTAAGAAATTGGACGGCATCTGATCTGGCTGACCAGCGGGTATCGGAGAGACCTTTGTCGACCTTTAGTTTCTCACTACGGGAACTACTATCATGTCACGGCTCGTTTCCATGTTGTACGTATTACAATGCCAACAATAAGAACATAAATCATAAATTTGCAACAGAAACAACAAGAAGTAAGTTAGTAACAACATTAGAAATGAGTAACACTAACAAGAACAACAAATTGAACACCATCAAAGCGGATATTAGAATGTCTAATGCCATGCCGCCTGCCTGAAAAAGTAAAACTCGTCGCAGATGGCAAATACGTGACGTTTAATTTTTTTCAATTGAAATTTGCGGGGCCCATCGGGCGCGGGGCCTTGGACATTTGCCCAATGCGCCACCCGTAAATGCGGCCCTAGGTAAATTGTAACCAAATTATCACAATAAATGGAAATAAAATACGCAACGATACTCTCTTTGTAACGGTCCGAGTGAAGAAGGGTAGAGATCTCGGGGCTTTTCCGTTTGGAGGCTAGCAGCGAATTTTAATGAAAATTGGTATACTAATGTAGTTTTGGTCACTGATTTCAAAAATAACTTTCTTTGTTTTGAGAAATGAAAAACAAACATGTAGATCACTTTAAATAATTAATATGTGTTTTAACTAGCTTAAACTAGTTACAGAGGATTGTGTTAAATTTAGCCAGAGTCACAAACTGCTACTGTTTATGAAAAATTGCTCTAAGTGTGGGAAAGTGTGTTCCTTTGATAAAAATACCCAGTTCTTTCGTTGCCAAAAGCGTCGGTCAAACGGTAAAAAGTGCAACTTTACGAAGAATACGTTTTTTGAAGGATCCCGGCAGATCTGTAAAAGTAGCAGAAAAAATCAAGAATTAATGCCGGGTTAGGCAATTGAATGCCCGGCTAGGTCATTTGAATGCCAGGTTAGTTCAATTGACTGCCCGGTTAGGTCAACTGTACGCCCTTGACGATTGGTTAGGTTAAGTCATGATATTTTCGTTAAAAAAACTAATTATAATTTAAAGTGCTCTAACATGCTTGTTTTTCATTTCTCCAAAAAATGAAAATTATTTTTGAAATCAGTGACCAAAACTACATTAGTATACCGATTTTCATTAAAATTCGCTGCTAGCCCCCAAATGGAAAAGATCCGAGATCTCAAAAATTATCAAATGAAAAACAAATTATTACAATAAATGAGCTGCTGCTGCTGCACCGCACGACTTACTGAGACAGTGTCTTTCTCATATTATGTGATTAAATTTGTTATACTTTCATTAAATAAGTAGTTTTTGTTCTTTTCTTTCTTATATATTGTAAATTAAATATGTTACACTTTTATTAAAAAATAGTTTATTACCAATGTGAGCCCATTTTCTGCCGATCTTAGTTCGAGAGGAATGAACCTTTTTGACAATTTAGAAAAAGTTTGAGGGGTTTTATTGATGAAACAAAAAGAATCGAGAATCGAATCGAAATGAAAAGTCCTGAATCGCACATCCTTAATATTGTGTCAGAAAAAAATGCTCATTACACTGAACATGTTGTTTAATTAAGGTCAATAAACTTCATGTTTTTCGCACTTATTGCGTTTGTCTTTGTGTCTAAATTCCTTTTCTTAAGCTTAGAACGTTTATTTAGAAATAGGAATTTTTGGGGGAACACCTGGTGTGTATATATATATATATATATATATATATATATATATATAGGGGCTGGCCATAAGTAGCGCCCAAAACTATTTACTAATTAACAGAAAGCTAATCACATTTGAACCAATCAAAGTTTTTCTTTCAAACTATCATATTTTGCAATATTCATATTTACCTTCTTATCTTTAGATTTCAATTGATTTGGATTTATTATGCTATATTCATATTTACCTTCTTATCGAAGAATTGCAGAGTTCGGTCCACCATCTACACCGAAGACTCCAGTGTGCTGTTGAGAATAATGGCAGACTAATAGAACATTTATTATAGTTGTTTACAAAATCCGCATACTTATATTATATTGTGTTGCACTTATTTTCGTTGTAATTTGTTAGGTAATAAGTTTTTTGACTTTTTATTTTGGGCGCTACTTATGGCCAGCCCTTTGTGTGTGTATATATATATATATATATATATATATATAAAAAATCCAAGAAGCTCATTTCCTCAGTACTGGAAAAATGAGAGGGCGGCCAATTCAACTCCATCTGATGCCAGAAGTCAGACACACACTGCTCAAAATCCGCCACCGTGTACCACTGAGCTACCAGGCAACCAATATATATGTATATATATTCTGGTCACTAAGCTAATTACAGCTCATTGTACTGGGCTTAATACTCAATATATATATATATATATATATATATATATATATATATATATATATATATATATACACACACATTTTCAACTGCAAAGAACACGCAGTATAATTAACGTAAAGAACGACGCTTGTATAGAAGACATACCGCGCAAGATGAGGAGGGAGAACCTCATTACCTCATTTTTTTAATTTGTTCGTTCTCCCTCCTCATCTTGCGCGGCATGTCTTCTATACAAGCGTCGTTCTTTACGTTAATTATACTGCGTGTTCTTTGCAGTTGAAAATGTATATATGTGCGGCATGCGGGAGGTGCCCCCCTCGGGGCATTGGTTTCTGCGCGTATGTAGGAGAATTACGACTTCTGATCGAGTGAGGCCCATGGTGTAATGGTTATCATATCTGACCGGCAATCGGAAGATCCCGGGTTCGATTCCCGGGTGGTTACTTCATTTTTTCATTTGTTCGTTCTCCCTCCTCATCTTGCGCGGAATGTCTTCTATACAAGCGTCGTTCTTTACGTTAATTATACTGCGTGTTCTTTGCAGTTGAAAATGTATATATGTGCGGCATGCGGAAGGTGCCCCCCTCGGGGCATTGGTTTCTGCGCGTATGTAGGAGAATTACGATTTCTGATCGAGTGAGGCCCATGGTGTAATGGTTATCATATCTGACCGGCAATCGGAAGATCCCGGGTTCGATTCCCGGGTGGTTACCTCATTTTTTCATTTGTTCGTTCTCCCTCCTCATCTTGCGCGGAATGTCTTCTATACAAGCGTCGTTCTTTACGTTATATATATATATATATAAACACAGGGTGTCCCATAAGTCCGGCATCATAGGAGAAATTCATATTTTTCTATTTCTACAAACCATAATTCATATTTTTCTCTTTCTACAGGCCATAATGTCTGTGAGCAAGGAAGAACGAATCCAGAGTTTAAGGAAACAGAATCCACAGAAGATAAACCACGCAGTGGACCTTCAAGGAGGTCCACTAACGATGATACAGCGACTGCTATCCTGGCTCATTTTAACAGAAGTCCCAATAAGTCTCTTCGGCGATTGTCCGCCGAGACAGGAGTGTCCAAAAGTAGCATCCATCGCATTCTTCAGGCTCACAAATGGCATCCATATAAACTTCAAATCCTACAGAAATTAAACGAAGATGATCCCGACCGGCGGATGGAATTTTGTGAATGGGCTACGGTACAATATGCTCGGGATGCCAATTTCCTGTCCACCATTCTGTTCAGTGACGAGACTATTTTTTATGGAAATGGTGAGGTAAATCGACAGAACACCCGCTACTGGTCCCAAAACAACCCTCACTGGTATACCTCTTCAAAGGAACAAGGTGCATCTCGGGTGATGGTATGGTGTGGCATTTGGAATGATCGCATCATAGGCCCCCTCTTTTTCGATGAACATGTCACTGGAGGCACCTACCTACGTGTGCTCAAGGAAGAAGCATTTCCCAGTGTCTTGAACGAAGAAGGAAATTTCCCAACATAGTTCCAGCAAGACGGCGCTCCTGCACATTACAGCACCCAAGTAAGGGAATACCTGTACCAACAATTCCCTGGTCATTGGATAGGACGTCGAGGGCCTGTGGAATGGCCAGCTAGAAGCTCGGATCTCACGCCACTAGATTTTTATCTCTGGGGCTACTTGAAAGCGCTGGTATACGCAGAGAAAATTAGGAGTGTTGAACATTTGCGGCAGCGCATTATTGGGGCATGTAACACCATTACTCCTGACATCATTCACCGTGTGCTTGCTGACTGGGTATCACGTCTGAATTTGTGTATTGAAAACAATGGTGGACATATTGAGCACGTTCTGTAAATAAAAGCTTGTGTTTTGTCTTTTTTTTTTTTTAATTTTTCCTATGATGCCGGACTTATGGGACACCCTGTTATATATATATATATATATATATATATAATATAATATATATATATACACAACTCAGAATGGTTTACCGTAACATTTAAACGTGAAACATCAGTTTTTACCTTTTTGTGTGTATATTCTTTTAGATATTTGAAAATTATTATATTCCTGATTTATTCATCACCGAATGATATTTTCTTCAAACAATAATACTTTTTTCACCATTTTTTTAGGACTTGAAATAAAAGAATTTCTTTATAAAAATAAAAAATATATAAAAAAATCACGAAATATTTTTATAACGTCTTTTTATAGGATAGATTTCGATTCTATATTTCTGCTAGAAAAATATGAAAAGAAAAATCCTTTTTGGATGATTACTCATTAAACGTATTTTTCCAGTGCAATCGAGTGAATAGGGAGTCTCGGTTTCTTCTCTACCTAAAGGAACACAAGTATTATATATATATATATATATATATATATATATATATATATATATATATATATATATATATATATAATTTTATTTTTTGCATGTTCTAATTAGTCAGGGATTCATGAAAAAACGCTGTAATGTACTATTTCCTTTTGTTTTAATTTCTGATGTAAAAAACTGAACAAAGAACTTCTTAGCATTGCTTCAATGGATCTACACACATTTCATTGACTGAAAATCTCATCAATACTAATAACTTAACCTAACTTAACCTAACCTAACTGTAACTTATCCTAACCAAGCCTAACCTAACCTAACCAGCAGGACCCTTGTCTTGTTGACGAAATGTTGTTAGCTCGGTTTCAATTTGTGGTACGAGGAAAGGACCTATACGCTTTCCGTCGATGGAACATTCTGTCGACTTTAAAAAAATAACAACCTAACCAAACCTAACCCAACTCAGTCGAGAGAATGACGTTAGTTCGACAGACCTATACCCATTTGGTTGACAAGACACAATATCGATAGTAAAATATCTGGTTCTGCTACTGCCCATTTGAGATGTTCTGGGCCTCTGATTGATTAACTTTTCATAAACTTTTGCAACATTCGTTTCTAACCCTCAAAGTTGCAATCTGTTGAACACCACCTTTCCTCCTATAAACCTCACCTCCTCTTCGTCACTGAAACTCGGGTCTCTAGGACGATTGACAGCAACCCCTTTTCTGTACCCTCTTACTTTCTGTATACTTAAGTTCACTCCAAAGGTGGATGTTGCGTATATGTACGCAATGACCTAAGTGCTCTTTCTTTATTAGACGAAACTGTGTAAACCTATCCTATTCTAATTCTTCTCGCTCATTCTGGCATCAAGCTAAGAACCTCTCCAACAACTTCGCTTCCTCTTCTTTCCTTCCTCTTTTCCATTTCGACGGCTCAGTTACCATCTCTTCTGACAAAGCTGAACTCTTCGCTCAAACTTTCGCCTCCAACTCAACCATGGACGGATTCCGATGCTGTTCTGTTATATCTCCTACTCCCTCTCACTTTATTATGTTTGGAATTAGAATCTCTTCAAAAGATGTCCTTTCTGCCCTATCTGGGTTCATCTCTTGGAAGACGTAAGGTTATGATGGTGGCCCTCTTGTTGTTCTGAAGAACTGTGCTTCTCTGCTGGCACCATGCCTAGGCAAACTCTTTCGCCTATGTCTTTCATCTGGTACTTTACGTTCCTGCTGGAAGTTCATTTTCATTCAGCCTGACGCAAAAAAAACTGACTGCTCTCAACTCTCGAACTGTCGTCCAATTGTTTTAATTTCTTGCCTTTGTAAAGTTTTTGAATCTATCTTTAATAGGAAGATTCTTAAACACCTCTCTTCTCACAATCGTCTTTCAGGTCGTTAGTATGAGTTCGGCAAAGAACGCTCTACTAGCGATGTTCTTGCACATCTCTCTGACTCTTATTCATTCTCCTTTCGGGATTTCGGTGAAAGCTTTGCTATTGCTCAGGACATATCGAAAACTTTTGATAGATTCTGGCAGAAATCTTTAATTTCCAAACTGCTCCCCCTTCGGTTTCTCTCTTTCTATCTGTGCCTTCATCATCTTTCCTCAGTTTCTTTACCCCGACTCAGGTCTCGTCTGCTTTTGTATGGTGTATGCTTTTCATGTGTAGGGTGGCTCAATCCATACAGCTCTACTTGACCGGGTGGAATTAAAGGCTCTTCTTCTCATCAATTCCTTGCCTCTTGCTGACTGTCTTCAGTCCTTCTTTCTTCGCTGTAATGTTGTTTCACTCTCTCTTTTCTATCGCTATTATAACGGACACTGCTATTTTAAACTCTCTAACTGCATGCCTCCTCTTTAAGGAGAGCACGCAGTACCAGACTTTCGACACATTCTCATTCCTTTTTTGTTCACCTCTATCGGTATTGTCAATCTTTCATCTTCTCAACCAGTCAATTCCGGAACAATCTTCTTCAATCCAAGCATCTCGAAACCCTTTTGGACCTTCATTTTGGCTCTCTTCTTCCTCTATGGAGGGGCATTTTTTGCTGGTATTCGCCCTTGGTCACTCCTTCCTTAAAAATTTATATATATATATATATAATATATATATATAATATCCATAAATTTGTTACGTTTTTAATGTAAATAATAATAAAACAGAAATACTGTAAATACAAAAAAATATATACAGGGTGGGCCTTTTAACTCTCACGGTTTTAATATCCTTATAATTTTTTTGTTTTTTAATCAAATAAAATAAAATTTATACACAACATAGGTACATACATAAAGTTTTTTTGGATATAAATTTAATTACCTTTATAAACTTACAAGGTTAGTTATAAACTTCAATGTGATTTCCACCATTTTCGATCAGTATAGGCAGCCTCGCTCTGTATTCCAAAGCCACCTTTTGTCGCATTTCGACCGTAATTTCACCAAAAGCTGCTTGAATTCTCTGTTTCAGTTCATGAATGTCGGTTGGTCTTGTCGCGTAGACTTTCGACTTAATAAACCCCCATAAAAAGAAGTCGCAAGGAGTGAGATCGGGAGAGCGTGGGGCCAGGGCATATTGGAAGACTAGCAATTACGTAATAACTTTGGCTTATTTTATACGACATTTCGTTATAAAGCATTTGTTTTCGTATACGTCAAAAGGTTCTTCTTCGCCATTTGGTCAATTCTGCAGATAGATAAAAGCAGCTTAATGAAAAAAAAACTTTATGTAGGTACATATGTTCTGTATAAATTTTATTTGATTTGGTTAAAAAACAAAAAAGTTATAAGGATATTAAAACCGTCAGAGTTAAAAGGCCCACCCGGTATATTTAAAACAAACCACAAAAATTGATCATGGGCAAGATATCAAATTACAACATTATCTAGACAGTGTTGTAATCTTTCGAAATTGGAGAAAACATGAAGTTCCTATGAAAATAAAAACCCACTCTAATAGACAGAGTTTATTTCCACGACAGTTTCGACGCCCACTGGCATCCTCCTCGGGTGGATACAGAAACACGAATGAACCAAAACAAGAGGGAAAAACAGTCCAGGGACCGACCGTTAAGAAATTCGTACCTAGGTTAGATCCTATTCTCCCGACACCGGAAGGGCATTTTCATTAAGTACATTCGCGCACAAAAGTAACACTGTGGTTATTTTGGACAAGTGTGATTATAAACAAAAAATGGAAGCGTTACTTAGTGATGAATTCACCTACGCCAAAGTGAGATCGTCCCCCCTAAAGCGTCTTTCTGCCGAATTCAACAAAACCATCAGGAACTTATTAAGAGATGTCCCGGCGATTGATCCTAAAAGATTTCTACAGATTAACCCCAAACTCCCCCACATTTACGGCCTACCCAAAACCCATAAGATTAATATACCACTCCGTCCCATTATTTCACACAGGGGTTCCTTTAGTTACAGGTTATCTAAATTTCTTGCAGATAAATTATCCCCATTAGTTGGTAAATTTTCAGGCTCGCACATCACTAATTCCTGTGACTTTATTAACAAAGTTATGTCCTTAGATTTAAAACGGGGAAGAATGATCAGTTTTGACGTCGAGTCCTTGTTTACGAAAGTTCCCATTGATGATGTACTTAGTTTTTTAGATAGAAAATTGCCAACATGTAACGTAGAACTAGGCATGCCCATACGTTTTGGTATGGGAATGGGGTCTCCTTTATCCCCAATACTGAGTACATTATACATGGAATACTATGAGTCGGAATTGTTGCAAACAATATGTCCCAGGAATCTAATTTGGTTTCGTTATGTAGATGATATTTTCTCATTTTGGCCTGACCACTGGAACAACTTTGACACCTTTCTTTCAGTCATTAAATAATCTTGTTCCCTCTATTAAATTTAAATATGAATGGGAGAACGACAAACAATTACCTTTTCTAGATGTTTTGGTCATTAACGAAAGCGGAAAGCCCAATTTCACGGTTTATAGAAAACCTACTCATTGTAATTCGTACATTCATTATTTTTCATATCATGATGAAGGGGTTAAAAGCTCAATTATTTCTTCCATGTTTCTAAGAGCACTCAGGATTTGTAGCCCACATTTGCTGGACCCGGAAAATTCAAAGATTTGGAACATTTTTAAGGATTTAAAATATCCCGAGTGGTTTATCAGAAAGGCGTATTTTAAAGCCAGAAAATCTTTTTATGCCCCTCGGGAACCTTCAGTTAACCAAAAACAATATGTGAGTTTGCCTTACATTGCCGGCTTAGAAAGAGTAAAACCGTTGACGAAAGATTTTAAGTTTGCTTTGGCGTTCAAATATTCGTCTACCGTGAAAAGTAAATTGGTTAGGAATAACGTGGCAAAAGAGGAACAAGCCTGTGTCTACAGCATTCCCTGTAAAAGTTGTGATTTAGTATACGTGGGAGAAACTGGAAGAAATATTGAAACCCGTATTAAAGAACACAAATATGCCTTCAGAAGTTGTAATACTAATAATGCCATTTTTTATCACGCCAGCCAAAATAATCATGCTATAGATTGGGAATCAAGTAAGGTACTTTATAAATGTAATAATTATGTCAAAAGAAAAATAATAGAATCTGTGTGTATAGAAAAAGTAGATAATTTTAATTTGTGCGAAGGTACTTATAAGTTAGACCCTTTAATGAGATTCTTGGTCAAAAAATCCCTTACGGAGTCGTGGGAACGTGTTCGAACCTAAGTGTGAATTTCTTAAATGTCTCTGGATTGGAATGTTTCCTTACTCGCCTTTAGTAAATGTAATAATGGAAGTAATAAATATGGAAATAAATATAAATGCAACAGATGTAATAATAAAGGTAATATTATAAATTTAATAATTAGGGTAAAGGTAATAATAATAAATGTTAAAAAAAAATGTAAATGTAATAATAAATGCAGTAATTATGTCAAAATATTAGAATCTGTATGTATAGAACACGAAGATAGTTTTAATTTGTGGGAATGTACTTATAAGCGGACCCTGTAATAAAATGCCCTTCCAGTGTCGGGAGAACAGTATCTAACCTAGGTGCGAATTTCTCTGGATTGTTTCCTAATCGGCTTTTTTCATTCGTTTTTCGGTTTATAAGTTCTATATAATAAACAATAATGTAATAACCAATGTAATAATAAATTTATAATTTCTGTAATAAATAATTATGCAATATTAAATGTAATAAAATTAATAATAAATTCAATAATTATGTAAAAAAAATATAATAGAATCTGTATGTTTAGAACAGGAAGATAGTTTTAAATTTGCGCGAATGTACTTAATGAAAATGCCCTTCCGGTGTCGGGAGAATGGGATCTAACCTAGGTGCGAATTTCTTAACGGTCGGTCCCTGGACTGTTTTTCCCTCTTGTTTTGGTTCATTCGTGTTTCTGTATCCACCCTCGGAGGATGCCAGTGGGCGTCGAAACTGTCGTGGAAATAAACTCTGTCTATTAGAGTGGGTTTTTATTTTCATATTTTGACCTTCACGTAGAAAAAAGTGAAGTTTTTTGCATTTATCATGAAGTTCCTGCTTAATTCTTTATTTAAGGGCTCCTGACTCCTTAGGTTTATATGCATATACATTAGTTTTAGTCCTTCCCCAAAGGTACAAAACCTAATGGTGTAAAATCGGGTGAGCAAGGAACTCATGCAATGGGACACAGGCAGAAGCGGATTAATATACCTCGGGGTCCCGGGGCAATGAAGAATATGGGGGCCCTTTTCTATAGCTTTTTATTAACAATACATGAACATGTACAGTAGGGTAGCCCTTAGTTGTATGTGATTTTCTGAAATGAAATACTTTTCATCTCCCAACCTCCAAAGTTGTTCTAATCCATGTAAAAATGCTCTGTGTAAAATTTCAGCTCAATCAGACAATATTAAGATGGCCCCCAAAGGCCCTAAATTTTCAGATTTTAACAATATTGATATTTTTTCATATAAAACCGTTTTTACCTTCTTTACAGTGTTTTATTCGAAAGAAATATAGAATATGATCGAAAGAGAATTCAATTTACAATAAATTTAGTTATAACCATTATTTACTTAAAACCAAAATTGGACGAGATATTCACGGAAATTGAAAAGTATCATAAGTGCGTAAAAAAACCGCTTCTGGAAGGTTCTAGAAAGTTCTGCGCCTGCGGCCTATATAAGCGGCGTCCCTCAACACCGCTCAGTCATTTCAGTTCGAGTCTTCGAGCCAGTAAGGCAGTTTTCTAAGTTCGCTCCGGGTTATTTTGCTGTACGCTCTTTCATTTAGTGAATATCTATTAATGTTATTTCACGTTGTGATATAATGGCATCATCATTAAAGTCCACTTCAAAACCTCCGCGCTGTTTACGGAAAGATTACGAATGCAGTCTCATCGGAAACATGCATTGATCGCAAATTTAAAGCGAGTGAAGAAAAAAACCAGGAACGCATAGAAAAGGAAACAGAGAGAAGAAAGAGAACTTACGAGGAAATGGAACGAAACGTCATGGTTCACCTACCATCATTGTCAAGCAGTGATAGTGAAGATGAAGAAGACAGCCAGCATTCTAATGATCCAGCTGAAGATACACAACCAGGCTCAAGTGATACAATGAGAGTGAGTGAACCAAGTACTTCGGGTACGAGAGGTACACTAGATTTTTTCACTCCACGTCTGTCTGAAGCATTAGACAGATGCAAAATCAGCGACCGAAATGCGGTTCATCTTTTAATGGCTGCAGCAGAAGCTTTCAACTGTAATACTAAAAGCTTAATTATTAATCGCACTTCGTTTCAACGTCGACGGAAAAAATTGAGGGAACAGAGGCAAGCAGAAATTAAAGGAAATTTTAATCTAGCGGATTGCAACGCTTTGGTGTTACACTGGGATGGCAAGCTACTTCCAGCTTTATGTGGCGTGGAAAAGGTTGATAGACTAGCAATAATTGTTACTTTTCACGGCAGAGAACAATTATTAGGTATACCTGAAATTCCAACATCTAAAGGAGAAGATCAAGCTGTAGCCGTTTACCAAGCAGTGGAAAAATGGGGCATAGAAGAAAAAATACAGGCGTTGTGTTTCGATACAACTGCAAGCAACACCGGCCGAATAAATGGTGCCTGTACAAATCTTGAGAAAATGTTTGATCGTGATTTACTCTACCTTCCGTGTAGACATCACATCCTCGAATTAGTCTTGAGAGGTAGTTTTGATGCAGTAATGGGTGCAAGTTCTGGACCAGATGTGATTTTGTTTAAAAGATTTAGGGAAACGTGGTCGGCCATAGACAATAAAAAATACCGTAGTGGGATAGAAGATGTCACCGAAGATGTCCGTGTCAGTATGCTGGAATTTCTACAAGAACAGTTACGCCAGAAACAGCATAGAGATGATTATCGCGAATTATTAGAATTGGCCGTGATCTTCCTCGGCGGTGCCCCCCGACGAGGAGTCTCATTTCGTATTCCTGGAGCTGTGAGCCATGCTCGGTGGATGGCAAAGGTTATTTATGCCTTTAAAATATATTTATTCCAAGATCAATTTAAACTGACCAAAAAAGAGAACGATTCAATCAGAAGAATATGCATTTTCCTTATCCGACTCTATTTACGAGCTTGGTTCCTAGCACCATTGGCTGTGAAAGCTCCGTATCTCGATTACAATTTTTTACTGAAATTAATCGAGTATAAGGAAGTAGATCCAGAAATTAGTAGTGCTGCCGTGAAAAAATTCGCCAAACATTTATGGTATCTGTCAACAGAAACTGCGGTATTCGCATTCTTTGATGATGAAGTCCCACTTAGACATTAAGCAAAAAATGGCTACTACAGGGTGTCCCTAAAGTCTGGACACATAGGAAATATCACTAACTATAACTAACTATATGTTATATTATTATTATTATTATTATTATCTTAAATTCATGCAACTGAGGCCTAAGGTAGGCCCACATCGAATCAGCAACCCTGAGGTAGGACCAAATAGGACCTCCAAGTCCATAACTTATGGACTTGGAGGTCCTATTTGGTCCTACCTCAGGGTTGCTGATTCGATGTGGGCCTACCTTAGGCCTCAGTTGCATGAATTTAAGATAATAAATAATAATAATAATAATAACATATAGTTAGTTATAGTTAGTGATATTTCCTATGTGTCCAGACTTTAGGGACACCCTGTATAATGATGACTACAGAAGACAGCGATGTAGAAAACCGAATAAAACGATACATTGTTAACAGTGAAGATCTCAACCGTTTAAAAGAAAAAGAATTCTCGGACTTCATTTCAGCTGAATCGAAGACATGTTTCTCAAGATTTTCAATAAATACAAATTTTCTTAAAAACTGCCCATCTACATGGAAAGATGATGCCAACTTCCAACGTGGGTTGGAGATATTGAAAAGCATTGTAGTGGTTAACGACGTAGCTGAGAGAGGAGTGAAACTAATACAAGAATATCAGAACATTCTAACCAAGGACGAAAAAGTAAAGCAATACATTGTGCAGATTGTCGGTGAACACAGAAAAAAGTACCCAGATGCTACCAAAACTGGCCTAATGAAGCAGTGAAATCTGATAACTTATTACATCGTTGTCAGTATGTTATTATTGCCATTTTAAAATAATGGTATTAATGGTATTAATTATAAATAATGATATGAACAAAATTTGTTGTAAATAAAATTCACTTTCGATTATGCTTTGTGATTATTTTCCCAAACAAAGTTTGCAAATGAATTATAAAGGTTTTATATTAGAAATACCAATTATCGGTGAATTTTGAAACTTTAGGGCCTTTGGGGGCCATCTTAATATAGCCCAATTGAGCTGAAATTTTGCACAGAGCACGTTTTTATATATTGGAAGAAGATTTGGGGTTGGGAGCAAGTAATTTCAAAAGTTGAAAAATAGGGGCCACCCTAAATTGTACAGTACATAGTACATTTACACGAATTATATGTACGTGCTCAGGCTAATTGAGAAACAAACTTAAAAGAACCTTAACACAGTGTATTTTGCCGTTTGCCACAACCAAACAGTATTAAACAAACTTTACTTTAGGGCCTATAAAACATAAAATAAAACAGGGAATTTGTCAGTTTGTGTACTCTCTCATATTTAATCAAAGAAGTTTGCGAAATCTCGAATTATATTATCGAAACTCAGTTGATTGGGGGCCCCTCAAGCATGGGAGCCTGAGGCTTCGCCTCAATAGCCTCAGTGATAATCCGCCACTGGACACAGGGTCCAGTCCATCTTTCCAGAAAGCTTAACTCTAGTTCGATATTATGGAGAGACACGAGAGGTGTAGCATAAGTGGGAGGCCGGGCTGTGTCCCGGACGTAGTTCGGTGGCGTCGTGGTCGTCGTTGTTGTCGTCGTCGCTTGCAGCTTTGGTTCTTAACCCCTGGTTCGCGACCCAAAATTGGGCCGCGAAGTCATTTTGATTGGCTCATTAAATTGTCATTTATTTATTTATGTTATCCCTAATAATTTTACCATTAATTATTTATTTTATTATCCATTACAAGTGAGCTGCTTGAAGGCATAGGTCGCCGAGCTAGTCCCGCGACCAGAATTTGGGTCGCAGCCTAAAAAAGGGTAAGAACCACTGACTTACAGCTTAATGAGGTCGGGCCGCTTCTTGCTGAAAGATGGTTATCTAAAAGGTTTCGACCTACACTTGGAACAAAGAAAATCCGAGTCATCTTCAAATGTGAAGCATCAGTGACAGATGGGTCATCGTAAAAAATGAACCATAATTTTTTCCTGTGTAAGAACAAACCAGACACAAACCTGAGGGGAGTGTCGCTCATGTTCTCTCTCGTAGTAGGGATTATCTCGTTCCAAAATCCGGCAGTTGTTTGTTAACTTTGCCACTGATGTAACTAAGGTAATTTTGTAAAGGTACAGATGAAGCTTACTTCAGTGAAGGTACGAGTACATTATGCCTTGACATTCATAGTTCACTGCGACCTGCAAATTTTTTACAACTAACCTCAAAACATTTGACGTCTTCCAGGGCTAAGCATAACCTTCCCGATCGCCGCCCACCTGCACAGCGATATTTTCGATGGTGGAACCTTTTCAATACTCCCTAAATTTTCTCTGAACTGTTATTATAGATTCACACTTAACTAATAATAACACGCACTGTGCCTTTTCTTCTACAGTCGTAAATTTTATTTGGTGACGTTTTAGCACTAACGTAATTCCTTCACGGCTGCCACAACCTAAAATAAATTTTAAAGCATACAGTTTATTTTGTATATTCAATTTCTTTTTTAATTGCATACAAGAGGAATTTATGATCACCCTATATATATGAAATGTAAACTCTCCATTCTGTGGTGCACTTTCAGTTGCGGTAATATTGCAATCACTGCCTGTCTATTAAGAAAAATGCATATGACATCATACGCCCCAGAAATTTAATGTTATAGATTTTCTTTGAGAAACATTGTACATGATAAATGTTATTTGCTACGCATCTTTAGTAATTATTATTATTATTCAATGAAGGACCGAAAATCTTTTCAAAATATGAGCATTCGAGAATGACCTTGAATTTCAATGAATTTTAGCTCTCTCCTTCAGGTAACATAACTTATTTTTATTAATGGCGGGACGTGTAATGCTTATAAAGAAGATTAATAGTGCACTACAAAGTGCGGAAGGTGACTTTGAAGTAAAAATACGTCGAATGAAATATCGTAAAACTCATCCTTTAGTATAATGGAAAGTTGGAATTTAATATGAGTTTTGATCAACCTTTAGAAAATTTTAAGAGTTATATAAGAGGAATCATTCATGTTATAGATTTACAGTAGGAGCTAAACTGTATGAAAAGGGTCCAAGGAAACAAACATTGTTACGTGTTGCGCGAATTCATATGTAAACAATAGACTAGATCGGTTAGTTAACTTACATATAGGGTAGATGAGGCTTATACTGTTTAACTGAAAAATGCGATAAATAAAGAGTAAAAATTCAACGATATTTCTTTTTTTTTTATTGAAATGAAATGATATTACTCGTACTCTCTCATTTAAAAAGTTGACAAAGTTTTAAGGAAAACAAGTGTTTATGTCTTGTATTCAGTTGTACTAGTTGTCTAACAAACAGTATAATTAATTGTTTCCTGATATATTTACTTCGTTCAGTAGTTTATTTTAATTATTTTTACAATAAATAAGACCTATGAATCAGTTCGTCCATAAGACATTCTTTCGCCGTGTGTAGATCCAATTCGAACCTATACCAATTTGGTCAACAAAACAGCAATGATACTCTAAAAACTTAGCGTAACTAACCTAACTTAATCTAACCGGCAATAACTTGTCAATTTTATGTTAAGTCGATCAGATGAAAATAACTCAACCAGGAGTGGAAAATATTCACGTTCACAATCAGATTTGGTTAATTTTTAATTTCGATGTAATAAATGATGTGTTCATGTATTGCGTATTATATATTACTATATCGCACATCAAGTTTGTTACTAATTCTCATGAAGATGACTGGCGACACGCAACATCAAATCGTATTATAGAGTATACTGTACAGATAATTTCCAAATACGTTATAATTCATTATGTTTTACGTTGTCATCATTAACAGTAAAATTTATTTCAATAGTGCTTAATTTCTTTTTTCTTCCTTCCCAGAAGTAATAACTCAATAATAACCCAGATTTCATAGCAGACTTTAGGTTCATTTGGTGTCAAGTGTTATTAGTATACTGTAGAGCAGTGCCCTTCAACCTTTTTATGCCTACCGCCCACTTTTACTATTTTTATGTGAGATAAATTAGCCAACCGCCCACCAAAATTAAAAATCCAACAAACATATATTAAAAATTATGTATGGTACATTATATATATTATATAATAAAACATTATGCATTTACCTTTAATTTAGTGAGATCCTTGTGCTTGATGCTTGGAAACTAAATTCCGAATGTTTGGCTCGAATTTAGTGAGGAACAAACGAATGTCCCATCTTTCAGGGATTTTTAAAGCATTCCTGTTTTTGGTAATAATGTGATTCACAGCACTAAAACCTGATTCAACTAGGTACGAAGTAGGAAAAGCGATCAGTAATTTAAAAATCTTTTTCCACATATTGGGATATACATTTGACATCTTTTTATTTTGCCAAAGCTGCATATAACCACCGTTATTGAAATTTCCCTTGCTTTCCTCGTCATGTCTGAGTTCTAATAGCTCCTCTTGACATGTTACATCAGCTTCAGTAACATTTGCAGTAAACGGGTTTACCATCCAATCATATACTTCCATGGTTAAAAAACATCACTGAATCGAGTTTGAAAATCCGTTTCAAGTTTATTGAGATGATCAATAAACCTTTGTGTATCAATTGTTGTTATGTCATCCTTAATAGATAACAATTCTGGAAACTGGTGAAATTCCCTTTTTGAAAGATTGTGACTGAATAAATCCAGCTTTTCAATGAATAATGAGATAACTTTTTGGCAGTTCATGAGTGTCATATTGGCTCCTTGAAGCTGCAAATTACAATCATTGCATTTCTTAAATATTCCTGCCAAATAACAAGCATCATTTTTTATCATTTTTAACTTTTGGCTAAGATCAACTTCATTTTGGTCTTCTAGAAACTGCACTACGCTCTCATATAGTTCAACAAAACGAGTTAAACATGCACCCTTCGAGAGCCATCGGACCTCTGTGTGTAATAATAACCTAACAAATTGTTCATCATTGTCATGACACAACTGACGAAACATTCGATCATTTTTTGCATACAATATTGTAAATTTTGTTGAATTTTACAAGAATTTTATAAATTTTCTTGCCGCCCACCTAAAAGCTCAAATCGCCCACTAGTGGGCGATATCGCCCAGGTTGAAGACCGCTGCTGTAGAGGCTGAAGTATAATTCTATAGTTTCCTTAATCCTGGTGCAGTAAATATCGTTGGTTACTGCTAAGGATATAACAGGAACTGTAGTGCTTATTCTTTCGGTATTGAAAAAAGTTGCAGGAAGTAAAAATGCATATTTGCTTTGCATAGTTCTTCAGGACGGAATGTTCCAAACATTTAAGGGAATTCTGATAGTAAATTCACATTGTTCGTTCGGGATAAAAAACTGGGATCACCTGAAGATCAGGGCCCCCAGCCTTCTTTAGTTAGCTTTATAAGGCTAACTAACGAAAATATCACGACCTAACCTAACCAGTCGTCAAGGGCGTACAGTTGACCTAACGATTGGTTAGGTTAGGTCGTGATATTTTCGTTAGTTAGCCTTATAAGGCTAACTAAAAAAGACTGGGGGCCCTGATCTTCAGGTGATCCAAAAACTTTTACGTTGCAAATCATATGAATAAAATTCTGCATGAAATATAAATTTGTAATTATTACTCATATATTGAAAATAAACTGTGAAAATAAAATTGGTTTCAAGGGGCCCAAACTCGCATCATGATACGTCCAGCTCTCGATTTTACCACCGATAATATGTCCAACTTTCGGTGCTGTCAAAAATTTTTGACAGAGGAGGAGGTCGACCATATGAGGGGACAGGACATTCTCGTCACTGAGTTGGAAGATGGCGAAGTCCAAAATCTTGACATGTTTATGATTTGGAAGGCGGAGAAATTTCGTGTCAATATGCGCAATACAGTTATCATGATAAGTTATTATCAAACTTCCTTACATTTACAGTATCATATAAATTAAATTAAGTTCCTTTAAACAATTCGGAAATTAAAAGGTAATAGAGAAATAATTAAATATTTATTTGTAAACGGACACGAAAATTACAGACGAGCCTTTCGAGGACAAACCATCATTTTCGGTCACGTCTTTGTTTCTTGGGACTTAATGAAGAGGGTGGAACGGAACACTTGAAAGACTCGTCCGTGATTTTAGTGTCCATTTCTAAATTAATTTTTAATTAGTTTTACTCTTACCTTTAAGTTTTCGTTTTGGTTTCGTAAATTAATTTTATTTGCATTGCTATACTCTCTCTCTGTCTCTCTCTCTGTCTCTCTCTCTCTCTCTCTCTCTCTCTCTCTATATATATATATATATATATATATATATATATATATATATGCTGCAAACTTACAAAATGATTTGAAGGTCTTTCGTGTATTCAGTAGTACACCTAGTCAGGGAATTCCCTGACGAGGTGTACTTCTGAAAACACGAAAGGCTTTGGAATAATTTTTCTTTTTTCTTGTGGGTTTGCATCATTCATTCATTTTACGTGTTTAATTGTGAAATTCATCCCATATATATATACACACACACACACACACACACACAGAGTATATATATGTATATATGAATCCGGTAACAGCTTGGAAACTCATTTCTTCATTGCGCGAAGGTGGGAGTGCCCCATGGGTCACCTGAGCCCGAGCAGTGACAGGGGAAGTGGCTGGCCCAACCGAACCCAGAAGCCGGGAGCGAACCCAGAGGCTCACCGCCTAGAGTCCTAAACCAAGACCACTGAGCTATCAGGCGCTCATATATATATATGCTGCAAACCCACATTCATTCATTTCATGTGTTTACTTGTGAAATTCATCCCATATATATATATATATATATATATATATATATATATATATATATATATTACTTTTGACTATTTTGTTTTTTAACAAATGATCAGGATCGGCCAGTGCCCGAACATTCTACAGTATCCCTGTATCTCTGGAATATGATGAAGGAAGCTGCTTTCTATTCTCATCCTTTCTTCTCATGGTTTAGGAATCTGTTAAGTCGGTTTTTTATTAACTGTAAATTTTGTAGATTATACAGTTCTTTCGGAGGACACTAGGCAATTTTGGGTCTCATATGCTGCGTTTTCCATTTTCGTTATAAAGGCCTCCTGTCCCATTGCCTGAGGGATGATGCAAAACCTTCCTCTAAGATTATTACAATGTTTTTATTATGTTCACACAATAGGAATTATTATGATATTTCCCATGCATATTAGGTTGTGTCAATTTTGGGGGTGAAATGACTAAATTGAAAATCATGTGATTTGGTAGCAATTTAATGTAATCATTTGGCATACAAAATAATATCCTTGCTTCAAAAACAATAAAAAATAACTCCTACCTACATCATTTTTAATTCAAAAATTCAATTTTTCCGTAAATTCGTAACAAAATAACAAATGTGCGCAAACATCCTATCAACATTTAAAGTGGCAATAAGATATCATTCAGAGTCTTTATTTGAAAGTAACCAATGCAGTCATGTCCTTTTTGCTGCGGTTCCTTGACATCAACATTCGGCTTGCTACTTGCGCTTCCATGTAGCCTTCTCGCATCTCGTGACTGTAAACTTGACTAGCTGCTTCTGTGACCATTTTCACACATCTCTCCACACTCTGAGTGTGAGAAGGCCACTTTGGCACTTGCATTGGGGCCTCTTTAAGTTGTGTTAAATCTTTGTTTGTTATACATGTTGTCAGTGGTGGCTTCAAAACTTCCGAACTCAAGTAACTAATTCTGACAATTTCGTGGCATTGACGTTTATCGGAGGTACCGTCCTTGTCTGAACAGAGCAGTCTCCCAGCTGGTCATCATCTAGTGATGTTCCTCTAAGCTTTAGAATGATTTCCACAGCCTCAGCTCGCTCTTTGGTACATTGGCTGCAGAGTATTACTTGCAAAACTGCCTCTGGCCTAGCATACCAAGCGGACCTTCTCACCACAGGTAGCACGATGTCCACCACTACTTTCCTTTGGGTTCTCAGTAGCTATAATTGAAACAAGATGTGGTTGGGCCCCTCCATCCACATTGGATTAAGTTTTACATTGAACCAGTGAGGAAGATAAAACCCTATAATAAATTCAACAATCAACATCAAATTCTGTAGCATTTTGCCCTTCAGTGCATGTTTGGAAACCCAAATCCTGCAGAAATGAATCGCTGTAGTTAACCAACGACTGTGACTTACGGGTCCAATCTCCAAGAGAGCCAGATTTTGAGGCAACTCTCCTGATCTGATTGCTTGAACAATACGATAAGCGTAAGATTGATCCGTGCTGAGGTCTTTGATAATTTCTTCAGACAACACTGGAAGGGGGAGGGCCTACTTCGACCTTTGGAAATTTTGTATTTATTTCTAATTCCGTTGCTTCATCTAGCATGTTGCCAAGGGGGCCTGACCACTTGTTGTTGCTCTTTGTAGGACCATCAAGTTCCTGGATGAGACGACGAAGAGGTAGTTCCCCTGTGTGCAAATCACATACAATCCAAACAAGCCTTCTTCCAAGTTTTTTCTCTAAATGCGTCATAACACCGCCCTGCCATCCAGTGTTCACCGCAGTTCAGTCTCCACCAACGGCCTGCAGTGAACTGTCAAGTCTTCTTTCTTGAAGCCAACATATTATTTGATCAGCAATTGCCTCTGCATGTTTCTTGCCTTCTACTTCTGTTTCAGGAACAAAATGAAACAAATAGCGGCCACCAGGTTCGGAACACACAGAGTAGTGTTCTTCTTTGATGAGACCAGGAAACTTTCTGTCCATTCCCTCTACCTCTAGGAGAACTTTTGTGTCATCTCTTCTTCCATCAAACAAAAGGCAAGAGAGACCTTCCTCCTTCAAATCTTTTTCATGCTGATCAGATATTTCCTTCATTATTTTTTCTTGTGCTCTTCTTATCTTATTATGATCTATCACTAAGGATGTATCCTCTCGGCTGATGAGGCCTGCATCTATCCAAGCGGCAGTGGCAATCTCTGCAGTCTCTCGTAGCCCCGTATGGTGGCGAATACTGGCAAGGGCAATGTTTGAGATGTCTTTAGTGCTGTATTTCATTCTCTTCGGCGAAGGTTCAGATGCCATTTTGGAGCTATCATCTGATGTTGCTTCTTTCTGTTCATCTGAAGAGCTTTCAAAGAAGTGAGAAACCTCTTGATAGAGCTCTTCATCTCTTTGGGTGGCTTCTTCACTCTTCTTTTTCTTCCTTTCTTCCCTCTCTCGGATTTTCTCTTTTTTCTTAGCAATAACAATCTGTTTTTTGGTTTCTGAATAATCTGCCGAACCAATGTGCATACTTCCTTGGCCTCCTGCCTTTGTTCTCTGCGCCTTTATGAAAGCCAGCTCCAAAACAGGGATCTTCTTCTCACGAGGACAGCGACAATCAATGTGAGGGTGAGGTTCTCTTCTGCATTAGGGAGAACAATTGGCTTCAGAACACAACTCTATGGGACACTGGCAGTTAAAAATGTCAAGAAGAGTATCAAGTGTGTGCAGAAATTTATTTTTCTTTGCAAGTTTTCCTTTACCAAGTGATGTCTCAACTGCTTTGTGCCACAGCTTTGTTAATTTTAGCTCAATAGTTCTATACTGATTGAGTACAGGTGGTTTGAATAAAACATTAGCTTTTTTCCACTGATGCAGAAGAGGGGGGAATCATGTCCCTTATGAGCTCTTTTTCTGTGTAGTTCCTTCTATCCTTTGTATTTTGTTCACGAAGGAGTAACCCTAGTCTCAGCATGTCTCGCACTGTTGGTAGTTCTGATACGGGAAGCTCCTTGCCTGTACCGACTAATAGGCTCAAGTGGCATGACGACTGACCTCTTGTCTTCAATTTTGGCATCTTAGGAATATCTGAAAAGAAAGAAAAACATTTAAGTATTTTATATCAATTACGATGTTTCAAAGTTTAGTCATTCGATGTTCTAAAATTCAATAAAAAAATTTCATCGGATTACAACATAATTAGACAGAAGAATATGATAATAATAAATAATTGTAATAATCAATAACCCATACTCACAGTTAAACTGTAGTATTCGTCTAGTAGAATAACTATGAAGTAGGTACAAGAGCAATAACAGCAAACCACCATCTATGACATCTAAGAGGCAACTGAGGACTGAGAGTGAGGGACAGTTCTATTCATGTTGTGACTTGTACATTGTACAACAACTATAATTATGACCTTGTAAACACTCCATATGCGATCAGTGGGATAATTCTGTGACAGATGAATAGTTAATCAATTTATGTCCTATTATTTAGTAAAAGAGTCAATTTCTGAAACTTTAAGGTAAAATTGATGTAGGTAAGGGTTATTTTATTTCATTTTGGTTGGTCAATTTCAAGTTTTGACATGAAAAGACTATATTTTCACTACCAAAACTGATTTGAAAAAAGTTGACAAAATTGACACACCCTAATGCATTATATTATAATCATGCATCACTCACGGAATACAGTTTGAGAGATTTCAGGTGGAACGGACATTCTTAATTTTTTTTGTTATTTTAAACGTAAAATTTAACTCTAGATTTAACTCTATTTACCTCTGTGTTTTGAAATCTTTCATCTTAAAAATTAAAAACCCAGAGCAGAGACCCAATTTTCAGTAATACCGGTTTTTCTAAGTTTGTGAGTATTGCATGGTCACATTTACAGAAAGGTTCAGCAGAATCTATATACACGGTGAACCAAAAGTAGGTGGACAGTAGGTTGAATACGGTTTGTGTTATATTATATTATAACTATGGTGTTCATTATAACTATGGTGTTTGTGTTATATTATATTAAATATTATAACTAAATTTATTTAAATTTTATTTTGTATTATAGTATACAAAAAAATTAAATATGTATTCTCAAAATAAACGTTATCATTTACTGTCCACCTACATTTGGTTCACCCTATATATTACATTTGTTTTCCATTGGCAAAAGACTTCTTAAATTTTCTTGGTGATCTCAGTTGCGATAAACAAGACGTGCTCACTCTAAACCTGTGATCATTTCGGTTACATAACTACTTCTCTTTTTCGATAGCTGCTTTCAAAACACTATGTCCCAGCAAACAAAGATATGCTTACTGAACGTTCATAAATGTTTTTAAAAGACTATAAACATTCTAAAAACGTTTGGTAAACGATCACTGTTTGGAGAAGTGGCGTAAATGCTATATACTGGTCAATATTTTTTTGGCATGATTTTGTTTCCCTTTTCTTAAATGGAAACAATGTTTACCCATTTTAAAAAGTGTCCAGTGATGCTCTTCACTTCTTCACTATATGTACAGTGACTCCAATGCTATCTTTGCATTTCTTCAGAAACTTTCCACGTGTCAAACCAACCCTAGGAGGGAATTGTCTCGCATCTTGAACAGTGCATTAGGTATGTCCTGTTCTGAAAAATCAATACCCTGGAGCGAGTCTCTGTTTGAATCAGTCCTTAATATTTGTGCATCTGTTCGAAAACATTTAGGAATTTAAATTTTCGATCCTATTTACGGGTTCAGTCGGGCTAAATACTGAATTAGATTGGTCATTAAAAAGCTCCTTAATTTCTTTTTAAGTCATCCATGTAATCTCCATCATTATTTCTGAAGAGTCCAATATTTCCAAAGCACTTAATCTTCCCTACCGAAGTGGAAAAATATTTGGCGTTTTAAAAATATTTTATTTATATTCATCACCGAGATATTTCAGAATAAATGTTTGCTTCATGTTTTTTTTACCTAATTTTTTCTTTTTTTACATTAATTCTGCATTTGTTTATACATTTAACAATAACTTCTTTCCCGAAAAGTGTCTATATCTTTCGATCGACTTTATTGCTTTGTATATTCTAATAATAATAATAATATTAGTTTTATTTCGTTTTGTATAATTGTGATGAATTTCTATGACGATTTATCTTCAAATAAAGTTTCCCATTTAATTTCTTTTACGAAACGTTTAAAGATGCATTGTATAAAATATAATTTATGTATACCTTCTTCTAAGAATATACTGAAAAAACTTTTCTGGAGTGGTATTCTTAATTTAAATATAATACGCACCTTATAATTGTTAAAAGAAGAAGTACTTTTCATAAAAACGAACGATGCACATGACACAAACATACTCTTCACAGTTTTGAGAAAAGCCAAAATTGTTTTATGTTACCTTCCATTGCTTCATAAAATTATTTTAAAAAACCAGGAAGGAAAGGAAACACAGAATGGTGCTCAAGCGCTTTCGTCTAATGACATCCTCAGGAACACTGAAGTGAATAAAGAGTTCGAGACTATCTATAGGTCACAAAAAAAATATGTCTATAATAAATATAGAAATAAAAATTGTAGGAGGAGCATACAAATTTGTAAGGAAAACTACCAATTTTAGCACTTTGCCCTTCTTGTCTAAATCCGTTCTGAACAAATTCAACACAAGATCAAATGGATTGTTTACAACCAATTTTATAGATAATGCCTGAATGATATATAGGTCACAATATATATATATATATATATATATATTATATAATATATATATATATATATATATATACTGTATATATATATTGAAAAATAAAATTTGTAAGAGGAGCATACAAATTTATAAGGGAAAACTACCAAAGTTTTAGTACTCTGCCCTTCTTGTCTAAATCCGTTCTGAACGAATTCAAAACAACAGGATCAAGTGGGAAAAAGACCTTGGCTCATGTTAAAGTTATTTGTAAGTTGGATAATAGCAGACTCAAGAATATTTCTATCAACAATGTTGCAAGAGTGAAACAAAACTAAAGCATTATACCAATCAATAGAGTGGGATAACTCTAACAAATGGACAAAAAGGGCACTGGACGACTGTCCCGTTCTAACGGAATATTGATGCTGTTTTACACGCGTGTGCAAATCCTTTCCCGTCTGACCAATGTAAAAGGAATCACATTGTTTACAACCAATTTTATAGATAATGTCTGAGTTATTGGTAGGGCTATTTTTAACTATGATATTTTTCACAATATTGTTATATGAAAATACTACATTAATATTCAAAAGTTTAAGTACATTAGCAATGCCTAAAAAGCCTGGGAAAAATGGAAGTACTAAAATATTCTTTGACAAAGTGCGAGTGTTATTATTCACACGAGAGAAGGTTCGTTTTGCCTTGTTAAGACAAGATTCCATAAACGCAGGTGGGTGGCACAGATCACTTCCAATACCGTTGATTTTTTCCAATTCGGCATCCATTATCCCGGACTGGCGATCCTAAGAGCGCGGAGAAACATTGAAGAAAATATGGCCTTCTTAATGGGGGTGTCATGTCCAGAGTAAAAGTGTACGGAGGGCAAATTGTTTGTTTTTTCCGATAGATACTAAACTTAAAACCTGGGCTTTCCCTATGTACACGCACATCCAAAAACGGGATTGAGTTGTCTTGTTCCACTTCTAAAGTAAACTTAATGGAGGGGACTTGATCATTTAACTGAAGGAGGAAGTCATCCAGGTCACGTTTCAGTTAAATGATGACGTCCCCTCCATTAAGTTTACTTTAGAAGTGGAACAAGACAACTCGATCCCGTTTCTGGATGTGCGTGTACATAAGGAAAGCCCAGGTTTAAGTTTAGTATCTATCGGAAAAAACAAACAATTTGTCCTACGTACACTTTTACTCTGGACATGACACCCCCATTAAGAAGGCCATATTTTCTTCAATGTTTTTCCGCGCTTTAAGGATCGCCAGTCCGGAATAATGGATGCCGAACTGGAAAAAATCAACGGTATTGGAAGTGATCTGTGCTACCCACCTGCGTTTATGGAATCTTGTCTTAACAATTTTTATTTCTATATTTATTTTAGATAGTGTTCCTGAGGATGTCATTAGACGAAAGCGCTTGAGCACCATTCTGTGTTTCCTTTCCTTCGTGTTTTTTTCATAATAAATATTCTTCACGTGTTACTTTCGTGAAATAATTTTCATATATATATAAAATGTAGCGGCATTCCTAAACTCATTCTGTGCCGCGAAAGAAAACCTCCAGAAAGAAACACAAAACTTAAAGTGAAAGCTGCCGATAAATACACAAAACAAAATAAAAGGCTGGAAATGTGGTTCTCCGACAAATCTTCGTTCTATACGGACGGTAAAGTTGTGCTTCAAGCTTTCGTCTGTTAAGCAAACATTTAGAGGTCTATCGTCATTGGTTAACCTCACGTGTTTTCGGACACTGTTATGAGAATAAAAGAAGCTCCGGAAATATCCAAAGTGAGCACGAATACCCCCCTTCAGCTAATGACATGTATTACGCATGCACATGTCATGAATATTGCCAAACCAGGTAGCTACGCTACATAATTAAATTAAATACTGAAGCTCAACGGTTTCAAAGAACTGAAATTCCCAGAAAACCCACCATCCAACCAGCTCTCAAATATAATAAATCTGGTACCCAAGGACAGCACAACCAAGCAGGCAGTAGCAGACGCAGAAGGAAGTAACCTCAAGCCGCCACAAATTATGCATCGTTTCGGCAAACAAGCAGAGACACAATAAGACGAAAACCAGTCTACATAGAAAATAAAGACACGCTTGAACAATACAGATATGAAGCTGATGACTTCAACCTCCAGATCTACGCAACCGAGAAGCAAGGCTTCCCATAAAACGTAAGCCCAAAACAAATAATAGAAGGAATAGCGTGCCAAAGATATAAATGGGACTACAAATGCCCGATAAAAGTATCTGAAGTAGAAACAGCCTTAAATCAAGGCCTTATCAAAATCGCAAAAGAGAACTGCACCGCCTTATTAACACAAGAGATCTTCAATAAGAAGAGATGTGGCGTGGAGCGATCTCCAGCTAGAGATCCCAGACTAAGGTCCACAAAACAGACGAACTAAGAGAAATGAAAAAGTGAACATTAGTGAGCTCGTAAACAATGAATCTCACTAACAAAATAAAAATAATAGCACACAACGTAGGATAATGGGATATAAAGAGGCATCAATTATGCAGCCTATACAGGGACGAGGATCCTGACATCATCCTCTTTTCAGAACACGGATTGAAAGACGACAGGAAAACTAAAATATTCAATTACAATATCATTTAAAAAAAACGAAAGCAACGAGCTCTACGATGGAGTAGCAATAGCCATCATGAAAGGAATCAAATACAAAGAAGGAGAATCACTGGACGAAGCATACCTATCCATAATTGTATGCACAGAAATGGGAGAAGTAGGAATAGCCGTCGGCTACCAGCTACCGCGGAGAAACTATCTACCTTTGCACAACTTTATCAATCTTTCCAACAAAAATATTCCAGTCATATTCATGGGCGATCTGAATACCCGCTCTGCAGCTGCCGGATACACTGACTTCAATAGAATTGGTAACAACCTGAACATACTAATAGAAAGGAATATAGTTAAAATGGTTGGACCCGAATTCCCAACCTTCATTACAAACAGACCTGCCACTCGGCCGGACATAGTATTAATGAATAACATACAACCATTCAATTACCACATTACAGAAGGCTCACTTACATCAAGCGATCATCTACCGGTAATCATGGTCATATTTGCAAACCCAGTGTGCGGAAATTTGTACATCAACATTTGTACGACGGAAATTTATACGCCAGCATTTGTACGCCAGAACATTTATACGAATGGAAATTTATACGACTGACATTTGTACGACGGTAATTTAAGTATGCGCTCCACCGGACTTTTTTGACTTAAGTATGCGATCTACCCATGATAACCGTGACTTCATTTTTTCATATAAATATAAGCACAGGTGCAAAAAAAAAAAAAAATAAAATAAAAGTAAACATTATTTAAATATTTTGAAAATAATTTCAATTTGAAGAATTTCAAATTTTATCATGTATCACAGCGCATTAAAGGATTAACAGGTAGGTAAATGGTTATTGAATAGGTACAGATGGTTAGGTTAGGTTAGGTTAGGTTAGGTTTGGAGATTAATGAGAAAAAACTCGCAAGATTTGTTCCCCGATTTTTTAAATGAAATTCGTTAGGTTAGGTTAGGTCTGGAGATTAATGAGAAAAAACTCGCAAGATTTGTTCTCCGATTTTTTAAATGACATTCGTTCTGTATATCGCTAGTTACTTTTTCTCTTAAATTGATAAGCTGAAATCTAGTTTCAATTATGCATTTAATTATTGTAATATGTAATTTCATAATTTGTGATAATTTGTATTTTAACTTACCTAGTTTCAAATTCAATTTTATTAACTGATCATGAATTTCTTGCGTATAACGTATAAATTACCGTCGTACAAATGCTTGGCGTATAAATTTCCAGTCGTACAAATGTTCTGGCGTACAAATGCTGGCGTATAAATTTCCGTCGTACAAATGTTGGCGTACAAATTTCCGGGTTTCCGCTAAACAGGAGGAAAAGCCTTCCAAGCCATGTACTTAGTGTGGAAAACACCATTGGAAGAAGGACTGTATTTTTAAAGAGGCAGTTTGCCGAAACTGTAGTAAAATAGGCCACATAGCTAAAGTTTGTTTTTCAAAGAAAACAAGGAGTGAAAATTCTAATTATAACATTTCTAGTGTTAATCCTCAAAATGGAAATACTTCGAACATTGGAGTGGAGTACCTATTTCATGAGCAGCAAAGTGGTGATAATACAGGTCCATATAGTGTAGATGTAGGCCTGAATGGAATTACAGTTCCTCTAGAACTAGATACAGGTGTTGCCCAAACTGTCATGTCTAAAACAGTTTTTGACAAAACTTTCAAAAATACACCTAAACTACATCTAAAACAATACTAAAAAAATATGGGGACATACAAATACCTAATTGTGGAGAAGCATCCATCACAGTTACACTCAACAAGAAAACTTTGTCTCTTCCCTTAACTCCTTTAGTGGTGGATGAGCAAGGGCCTACTCTACTAGGCATCGGCTCCGGGTATTTTTCAGAGAACAATTTACCAAGTTCTAGGTCACATTCCGGGTGTACTTTGTTTTCTAGATGATGTCCTCATTTCAGGTTAATCTAAAAGAGAACACCTAACTTAAGCCGGACTTAAGCTAAAGAAAGAAAAGTGTTCTTGGGTCACTAATAAGATTTCATATTTGGGGTTCCGCATAGATCCCTCAGGCATTCATCCAACGGTGGATAAACTAGAAGCAATAAAAAATGCACCACCTCCACAAAACATCACACAGTTACAAGCTTATTTAGGTCTCCTAAACTTTTATAGGAAATTTTTGCCTAATGCATCGACTTTCCTTGAACCTATAAATAAGTTATTACGATCTGGGGACCAGTGGAGATGGGAGAAAACCCAAAAGGAAGCATTTGAGGCTTCCAAGGACATACTACTAAAGTCCACTCTCCTAGTGCATTATGATCCTAAACTTCCTCTCGTAGTTTCAGCAGATAACAGTTCTTATGGAATTGGGTCAGTGTTATCTCACCACATTGATGGTGTAGATAGGCCTATCTGTTTTGCTTCTAGAACACTAACTGAGACTGAAAGGCGATATGCACAACTTGAACGTGAAGCCTCAGTCTTAGTATTTGCAGTAAAATTTTTTTATTTCTATCTATGGGGTCATGAATTCAAACTAATTACTGACCATAAGCCTCTTTTAGGTTTATTTTCACCTAATAAAAATATTCCAGTTATGGCCTCAGGTAAGATTCATCGATGGGTACTGATTCTACAATCCTATAAATTTGACTTAGTACATCGGTCAGGCAAACTTCTAGGTACGGCTGATGCTCTAAGTAGGTTGCCTTTAGAAAATCCAAATGAATGCGTACCTATACCTACAGAATGGGTTCACTTGGTGGAGTTTTTTGAATCCACTCCAGTAACTGCAGTACATATAGAGCAGTGGACAGAATCAGACCCTATTCTGTCTAGGGTCATCAATTACTGCTCAGTTGGTTGGCCTACTAAGGTTGAGAGTGAATTACAACCTTTTTATCAACATCACTCTGGACTCTCAATCCAAAATGGCTCTCTTATGGGGCCACAGAGTGATAATTCCGAATGAAGGCAGGTCGAATTTAGTGAAGGAACTTCCGCTGAACACATGGGTGCAACAAAAATAAAAGAGCTGGCGAGAGCTTATTTCTGGTGGCCCGGTTTAGATGGAGAACTCGAATCATTGGTTCGTTCCTGTCAAAGTTGCCTGCAGAACAGAGATCTCCCAAAGAAAAGTCCACTTCATCCGTGGGAATGGCCTACTATACCTTGGCATAGGATCCATGTTGACTATGCAGGTCCTGTAAATAATATCTATTTCTTAGTCATTGTGGACGCCTACTCTAAATGGGTGGGAATTTTTCCAACTACTTCCACGACTTCGGGTGTTACTATTCACTTACTTCGTTCGTGTTTCGCTCGATGGGGTTTACCCGTAGTTCTGGGTGCGACAGTGGTACTTGTTTTACCAGTGAGGAATTTCGTTCTTTTGTCCACCAAAATGGCATTAGACATGTCCGGTCTAGTGTTTTTCACCCGTCTACCAACGGTCTCGCGGAAAACATGGTCCATACTTTCAAGTCGGCCTTGCGTCATTCTCATGGGGAGGAAATGCAAGTGGTGTTGGAAATTTTTTTGTTTAAATACCGACTAACACCTCACACAACGACGAGGGTGTCTCCTTCTAAACTCATGATTGGCCGGAAAATTCGTTCAGTTTTCGATCTGTTTCGTCCAAACGAAAAGTTACAACGAGTTTTACGCCATCAGGAAAAACAGAAGTTGTACCATGACACTAAAAAAATGAGTTATAGAAGCCCAACCTAATGATCCAGTTATGATTCGCAACTATGGGGTTGGACCAAAATGGGTTCCTGCAACGGTGCAGGAGAGAACGGGCCCTGTTTCCTTCAAGTGCCAGCTAGAAGATGGTCGTTCTATTAAACGCCATTAGGACCGAATATGGGAACGTGAATTTCAGGATGACCAGAGTCTTCCGGAAGAGAGACCCAATCCTCTGGAAAATGGTTCAATTCGCTCGCCAATGCAGGTTGCACGTATTCCTACTACATCAGCCCCGCCCCGCAGGTCGTCTATGGTCTTTCACCCCCCTGAAACACTAAATTTGTAGGGGAGGAGTGAGGTGACGTGTGTGTGTGTGTGTGTGTGTATATATGTATATAGTCTAAAAGTCACTAAAGGGAAGTCACTAAAAGAAAGCTGAATGGCAACACAAAAAGATAAACAGCGGAACGCAGGTCTGTTCGTTGATTTGGGCTGAACAAAAGAGATGTAGTTTTGTATCTGACTCAATCGTTGGTGCTAAGTTTAATTTGGTGATGTTTCTAAAGTGACTAATTTAAACAGGAAGTTGTCTAATTATTATATCAGTTAGGGGTAATGTCTATAGCTTCTAAATTAATAAAGTAGGACTAGCAGTAGGTCGTTTGTGGGACGCTGGCATCTATGGTAGGCCCTAAAGAAGATCTAAATCAAAGCACCTGTAAGTACCTTCATTGTTATTTAAATAATAACTGGCGGCGTCTAATATCCCCACGTTATTACAGGGTGCATTATATATACATTAATTATATATACACATTATATATCTTTAAATATGAAATATCTTTATTTTCCTTTCCTTTTCTTCATTGTGATTTTGCTCTCTGATAAGCCTCTAGGTATAAAAAACAGATTATGGTTTTCAGAAGAAACTAGAGTTTTCACGAGAAAACTAATGCGATTTTTTAATTCAGCGCACCCAAAAACATAAGGAAACACCACAAAAATAAGATAAACACAAATTTTTCAAAATTTTGTTACACAGTGTAATCAAGCTATCAAAATATGGGTGAAACTACAAGAAGAAATTCCTCCAGAATTATTAGAGAAAGTTCAAATCGATGATGAAATGTAAAGGACCATCAAGATCCAATTTAGAAACAGCCGAAAACAAATAGAAAACCAACCAATACCGATATATATGTAAATTTACAGTGACCTCACAGTACTCACGATAATAAATAGTAATAATCGTTGATCGTTGATGCATCAAATTCCGTCGCATCAACAAGTGCTCCGCTTCTCTCCAGACTCTTCCTCATCTCGCCGAGTCAACTTTCTTTCGAGCCTCACCTACTCTCGCTGATCACCGACTCTTCACTAGACGCTCGATCTTCGCCGTTTTCACTACACGCTTAACGTTAACGAAGGCTCGCGTTTCTACGCCCATTCCTACCCTCATTCCTCGTAGGCTCACGTCTCCAAGTAGCACGTGAAACCCGTTCCATCGATGCCGAAGACGCTCCAGCTTCCATCTCCTCCATCATCGTTCAGCGAGAATCTTCAATTGCCATTCAATATTTTGTACAACCTTTTCATACTGTTGTTATCGAAATTTGTATGTTGTTATGAATTAGTAGAGAGATTACCTAATTTATAGTTTCCTTATCCTTGAACTTGGTGAACTTGGCACGACTCAGACATAAGAAAACAATATCGAAATTTCTGTGCAAAAGCAAATATGATTAAGGAAATAAAGACGCTCTTTTTCATACTTTCTGCACTAATATCTATGGGCAGAAACTATGTGCTAATTATAAAGAAGGTTCTGGCAGAACCCTGAATTTGATTTATAACATCTTTTAGATTGCTGCATTGGTTACCTACAAGATGCTCGGCTTTTCAAATGTTCGCTAGCTACAATGTCTCGAGCCTCCCGGAGGTAACAAGACGCGTTCAGTGCAGTCTAATGCAAAGAATTCAAAACAGTCCGTCTTTACGTCTTCTAGACTATGGACTTCTTGGTAGAAAAATGTTTTTCGATAGCTCCACTTAACACTGAGGTAGGTATTTTCATTACTTGTACTTGTCTTAGTCATAGTTTTGTTTTAAGTTTTTATTATTAATTTTATTATTAATTACTTCATTACTCGTATTTTTATATTTAATTCAACTTTTTGTTTCAGTTTTAATTACTGTTATCCTACATATATTATGGAAGTTATTTTGTTTTTATCTGCTAGTAAATTTTACATTCACTTTATATATATATATATATATATATATATATATATATATATATATTATATATATATATATATATATATATAGGGTGTCCCGTAATTCTGGAACCATAGGGCAAACTAAGTAATTCATGTTTTTCCGTTTATGCAAGTGCCCATGATGTCTTTGAGTAAGGAAGAACGCATCCAGGTAATTCTGCTCGTAGGAAATCGGAGTCAGAGGGAGGTCGCTGAGAAATTTAACAGATTGCATCCGGACCGCGCGCCGATAACGCACAGCTGTGTCGGCAAACTTGTAGCAAAGTTCAGGGAAACGGGAACCATAGGAGATAAACCACGCACTGGACGTTCGAGGACATCCACCGATGATGACACAGCCGCTACCATCCTCGCTCATTTCAAACAGACCCCAAAAGTCTCTTCGGCGTTTTTATTGCCGTTTTTATAATTTTGCCCTATGGTTCCAGACTTACGGGACACCCTATATATATATATATATATAAATATATATATATAATATATATATACACACATGTGTGTGTGTATATATGTTACAGTCAAAGTGTGTAACCAGCCATTTCGCGTAATGGCTGAAAAGTCATTTCGCCAAATGGCTGTTTCACTTGGTCATTTCGCGAAATGACTAAAATCTTCAACCATTACGCGAAATGGCTGAAATTCCACCTTGGTCATTTCGTACAAGATCATTTGCCCAGTTAGGTTGTTGTTGTTGTTGGTTAGCCGATCAGCCCATCCTGATCGAGCAAGCCGGCGGCACGCAGGTAACCGATCGCCCTCTCCGGAGTGGACGAGAGGTTCAGCGCACGAGTGATGTTGTGTTGTGTTCTATGTTGTGCTAGGGCGGTACAGTCTGTCATAATGTGTTCAATTGTTTGTGATGTGTCCTGGCACAGGTGGCAGGTGTTGTCTGTGGAGTTGTCTAGTCTGTGTTTATATGTCTGTAAATTGGGGTGATGTCCACATCGGAATCGTGCTAAGTTAACTCGATCCGATCTGCCTGCTCAGGCTGGTCTCTGACCTGTCAATGGGTGGCGGCTTCGCACCTAGGACCGCATTCGGACCGAGTCGTGTTAGTGCTTTGTGCGTTAGGTGTGTGTGTGTATGTGTTTTCTGCACTGTGTAATGTCTGTGGGGCGTGGTATTGAATGGAATATTTGGTTATAATGTCTCTCTAGTGTTACCTTAATGGTGCGAGGTGTTGGTGCATCATTGTACATGTAGTGGCAAGGGTGTTGTGGGTTAGTTGTCGTTGCTGCCACGAATTGTGTTCCCTTCATATCTAAATATTCCCTAACTTTCAGTATTTTTGTTTCTGTGTGCAGGTGTTCTATTGGTGTTGTTTGAGTGCATCCTGTAATGATACGAAGTGCGTTGTTTTGTATTGTCTGTAAGGTGTTTATGTGTGTGATTGAGATAAAGGGTGCCCAGCATGGGCTAGCATAGTCCATAACTGAGCAAATATATTGTTTGTATATGAGTGTGTTGTTTCCTGCTGGTGTCCAAAGTTTGTGCCTGTTGGTACCCTAAGCGTGTTAAGTTTTGACGTACATTTGTTTTTAATGTCCTGAATGTGGTTTGCAAAAGATAATGATGTGTTGTATGTGACCCCAAGTATTTTGGTCCTGTGAGTGTGTGGAATGCTTGTGTTGTTTAGTGTAAGCTGTGGGGTTATCTGGTGTTCTTTTTTGTTGCTTGTAAGCAAGGTGATGGTTGATTTTGTGGGCGCTACTTTGAGTCTATTGTGTGTGAGCCAGTCTTGTATACTGTTTATGTATGTTTGTAGGTTATTTGTAGCAGTGAGTGTCGATGTTGTTGTGGGTGGATGTTAGAGTGATGTCATCTGCATATGATGATAAGGTAAGCTTTTTATCTATGGGTGTTGGAATGTCATGCATGTATAAGTTGAACAGTGATGGTGAGAGAACAGAGCCTTGAGGGACCCCGTTCGGAAAAAGCTTGTTTTTGGATGACTTGCCATTAAATGTGACATGTGAGTATCTTCCTGAAAGATAGTTGCTCAGCCATCTTTTAGTGTTATTGTGCATGTTTGTGTTGAGTATTTTGTTTATGAGAGGGAAGCGTGGGATAGCATCAAATGCTTTACTAATGCCTATTGTTGCTAATAGTGTACGTTGAGCTGGTCGTCTGGAGTTGATGCCATCCATGATGTGCTGCGTGAGGTTAGTGAGTAATGTCGTAGTTGAGTGGTAAGGTCTGAATTCATGTTGAGTAGGCGATAGTGGTGTGTGTGGGTTGGTTATTTGTAAGGTTAGTCTTTCTGTTACTTTGGAACGTGTGCATAGTAAAGTAATGGGTCTATAGGAAGCTGGTTCTGTTGGATTTTTGTTTGGTTTGAGTAGTGTAATAATTTTACCTTGTTTCCATATGTCAGGAATAATACAGTATTGGTATGAATATGTGCTGATGTTTGTGAGAGCTAGTATTCCCTGTGGGTCCAAGTGTTTAAGGTGTATGTTAGATATGTTGTCTCGTCCAGTAGCCTTCGAATTCTTAATGTTTTTGATGATCTTGGTGGTCTGGTCTGTATTGAAGGGTGTAATGGTCGTGTCGAGTCTGTAAGTTTTCTTGTGTCTGGCTGTTTGTCTGTATGCGTGTTTCTGGTTGTTGTATCTGTTTAAGTGACTTATCTTTGCGTTAGGTCAACTGTATGCCCGGTTAGGTCAACTGTATGCCCTTGACAATTGGTTAGGTTAAGTTGTGTTATTTTCGTTAGTTTTAACGAAAATAACACGACTTAACCTAACCAATTGTCAAGGGCGTACAGTTGATCTCACCGGGCCTTCAATGGCGGACATCTGAATAACATTGAAGGCCCGGTTAGTATTTGAAAACCTCTATATTGAAAATTCAAATTCAAATGTGTTCAAATGTTCAAATGTGTTCAAATGTGTATCTGAAGAGTGTTTCTCACTTATTTGAACAGACCTGTGGATGTATGTATGTTTTAGCAGATTTAGTTAGTTAAATAAAGGTTTCCAATGTTATTGTGATGTTTGTTATTTCTATGAATTCAAGACAAAAGTCATTTTAGCCATTTCACGAAATGACCAAGGTGGAATTTTTGCCATTTCGCGTAATGGCTGAAGATTTTAGTCATTTCGCGAAATGACCAAGTGAAACAGCCATTTCGCGAAATGACAAAAAGTTTCAGCCATTACGCGAAATGGCTGGTTACACACTTTGACTGTAACTTATATATATATATATATATATATATATATATATATAGTTGGTTGAATGGTTGGTTTGTTCTTAGGGAAACGTAGCTTAGCCAGGAATAGGAGGACGAAAAGATGGTACATGTTTATTTACAGACGTTTCGGAAAAGTTCTCCATCAGTGCTAAAAAGTTTAAAATCAAATAGAAATAAATAATTATAATAAACAAAAACAAACAATATATTAAAATGAACGTGCGACAATGGTTACAATATACAGGGTGTACATAAAGTCAGGATCTATTTTTGTGAAGCACTTGGAAATTATATGGAATTCAATCATAAAATGATAAAGTGGTAACATTTATTAAATAATTAAGAGTAGGATTCGACGTGACGCCCATCAGTATCCCTGCACAGCTCAAATCGTTCCGCAGCATTTCTAAACACATTCTGGAGCATTTGCGGGGTTATGTTATCTGCAGCAGTTCGTATACGTGTACGTAAGTTTTCAAGACTCGTAATCTTCGTCTGATAGACGTGCGATTTGATAAAGCCCCATGCAAAGAAATCTAAAGGGGTTAAATCTGCTGATCTCGCTGGCCAAGGTCTGTTGCTTCCGCGTCCGATCCAGCGATTTGGAAAACGTCCATTTAGATAATCCTGAACAATTTTGGCATAGTGACAAGGAGCACCATCATGTTGATAGAAGACGGTACTAACAATCCTATCCCCGTCGTCTATCAACATGATGGTGCTCCTTGTCACTATGCCAAAATTGTTCAGGATTATCTAAATGGACGTTTTCCAAATCGCTGGATCGGACGCGGAAGCAACAGACCTTGTGTCGCGAGATGACCAGATTTAACCCCTTTAGATTTCTTTGCATGGGGCTTTATCGAGTCGCACGTCTATCAGACGAAGATTACGAGTCTTGAAAACTTACGTACACGTATACGAACTGCTGCAGATAACATAACCCCGCAAATGCTCCAGAATGTGTTTAGAAATGCTGCGGAACGATTTGATCTGTGCCGGGATACTGATGGGCGTCACGTCGAATCCTACTCTTAATTATTTAATAAATGCTACCACTTTATCATTTTATGATTGAATTCCATATAATTTCCAAGTGTTTCACAAAAATAGATCCTGACTTTATGTACACCCTGTATATTAAATTAAAATTAAAAGATTAAAAATGAAATAATATAAAGTATAAGAGTGTTGACACTAAGTAAAAAATATAAAACGGTTAAAAGGTGAATCAGAATTAAGGGGGTTCTTACCAGGCTGCTAACGTAGTGAAAGACTAATTGTACAGAAGATTGGGGATGGTTGCTTATTGAAAAAATCCATATTAGAAAGATGGAGCCAGGCGGAGTGATGGTGGATTTCTTTTCAATACGAGAGTTTATTTGACGATGTTTAGATTGAAAGCGGAACTGTAGTCGTTGAAGGTTGGCTGAATACTGAGTATATAAGGTTGTGAAGGTGGCAATGATCCCTTATTGCTGATTTGGAGGGTTTGTTCAAGGGCTGCGAAGTTCTGGTAGAAAAGACCTCTCCTGCCTTAACCCTTTAAGTCCTGAATTTTTTGTAGGGATAAGTTATAAATGCGTGTATTTGAAACGTTAGCAATTTGTACCTTTAGTCCTTAAAGGGTTAAAGAACTCTCCAAAGACGATTCCATTATTATTTTACGTCCCGATAAAGGTAAAGGCACCGTCCTGCTTAATAAATTAGATTACATTAATAAGGTTCACAACGTTCTTAATGATTCTACCAAATTAAAAAAGATTAATGATAATCCTTTAACACTTTCCTTAAAACTTGAAGACAAAATTAACCGTTTCCTTAGAAAACTATATGGTTAGAATAAAATCTCCGAGGGCATCTACAACCAAATACGTTCCTCCGGCTCATACCCAGGTACCCTCTATGGTCTCCCCAAAATACATAAACCCAATTTACCCATTAGACCCATCCTTTCGGCCTACACCACCCACAATTATAAACTAGCAAAATTCCTAATTCCCTCTTTAACCCCCCTTACCCAAAACGAATATTTCGTCACCAATTCGTACTCATTAGCCAGACCCCGTACTGAGCGGACGCATTTCCTGAGCTCGCTGATATTGCTTCTACTTTTGGATATTGCCAATAACTTTACTTTTGGATATTGCCAATAACTTTACTTTTTGAAAGTTCTGAATTTTATATACTTGCGTTTATATTCACATTGTTATAGTTAAGTAATTGAATATTAGTGGTTATTAGCGATTTAGAAGTTTTCATAGCGTGCCGGCTTAATTTAACTTAAACTTGTGACGGTTATAAACTAATTTAACTTGCGCGATGCCGTCGCAGAAAGCGTCATATGTTAGATGTCGGATAAATCGGTGGTATACGGATTTTAAGGATTATAACGGCGATCCTATGGCGATTACCGAGAGATTGGTTCGTTTCTTTGTGATTTAATGGAGGAAATAATTGACATAAAACGTAGTGGACGTGAGGTAACGGAAAGACTTGCAACGCTTGATGAGGGCAGTGGTAGGGCTACAGTTGACGAAAGCCGGACCAATACTAACGTTGAAGACGTTAGTAATTTGAAGGGTGAGGTGCGTAACCTAGTTTCTAGTTTAGGTAGCTTATCGGGAAGGTTGGATAGAGTTGAAGAAGGGGTTAAGGTATTTAGAGAAGTTAAGGGTGGAGCTAAGCCACGTACGTTAGGTGATAGGAGTCCCCCCCCCTATCGAGGTTTCGAACCCTTTCGCCCATTTGAATAGGGACGTGAACGAGGGGGAAACTATTTTAATTGGGGACTTTTTAGTGCGCCATATGGATAAAGAGTTCGTTGAACGGAATCCAACCAAGAGGAGGAGGGTCTGTCTCCCAGGGGCCAGCGTTGACAGAGTTAGAGACGAAATAGATAGGATTGATGTTGCCTCCCGTCACTCAATGTTGGTGACGATGGTAGGGGGCAACGACTCGTATAGGCCCGATACGAGAGTGCCTGACCTTTTGGAGATATAGGAGGTTAATTAGGTCCCTGAAGGCGAGGTCAGATAGGTCTTTAGCTCTAGGTATTACCCGTAGGCACGGTTTGGGTCTTGGGATTACGTCAAAAACAATATTTTGAATACTAAATTAGAAGAGATGTGGTCAGAATTCAGTGATCCTAGCCTTTTTATAAAAGATGAGGCGCATTTTAATGAAACAGGTAATGCTCGGTTAGGTAAGTTAATTGACAAAAACGTTCGAAAGCTGTATAGGTCGAAGCCTTCTTTAAACGTTGTAGGTCTGGGAAACGCGGGCCCGACGTGAATAATAGTTTAAAACGCCGACCCGTGGTAAAAAATAACTTAAACGTCTTTTATTGTAACGCGCGTAGTATTAGAAATAAATTAAACGGATTTAAGGCGATAATTTATTCTGGCAATCCCGATATAGTTGCTATCACTGAAACGTGGTTAAATACCATGACTCGAGACTTGTTGGGGGAACTTGATATAGCGGGTTTTAAACTCTTTATTAATGATACGTTACATAGGATTAGTGGCGGCGTTTTGCTTTACATTCGTAATTCCCTTAGGGCTATCGAGGTTATCTCTTCATTGCATGTCTGTAGTTTGCATGGTATGATAGTGTTTGAGTTAAGAATGTGTTGCATGGTTTGTAATGCGTTCTTATTTTTCTACTTTTCATCTTTCACCCCATTTCCGGCAGAGTGGGCTGCATCCTCTACCTCCCTATGGAGTGGAGAACGGGTCTGCAACTGCAGGAGGTATGTGTTGCTTTGAGTTAAGAATTGCACGGTTTGTAATGCGTTCTTATTTTACTTCTTTTCATCTTTCACCTCCTTTCCGGCAGAGTGGGTTGCATCCTCTACCTCCCTATGGAGTGGAGGACTGGTCTGCAACAGCTGGAAGTATTCTCTTCGACTATTTTTCCGATTGTCGGCAGTGGCCGGCGGATGATGATGGTGTCCTTCTTTCCCTTTTTCTGAATGAATTTTAACCCGCGAGTGATAGGTTTTGCTACTTAACCCTATATTTTCTTCTTTTAACCCCTTACTTTCTTCTTTCTCTCGGGCTAACCTTAGAGTGGATCTTAGGGTCTTTGTTAGCCTTAGCTTCTGTAGATCTGTAGAACTCTTACGAATTTGCCAAAGAAATTTTGACCATAAATAATTCCAACAACCTCCACATGCATAGTTTCGACATAGTATTTTCCTACACCAACGTTCCAATTAAAGAAGCCATCGAGATCTGTATTAACAGCCTTTTCGCCGACAATCCGAACACAGGATCTAGGGTTAAACCCTAGATCCTGTCCCACAGCTGGATCCTATCTGCTTTGCAGATAGCTGGTGAGTGAGGGAAGCTATATTTTGGGGCCTCTTTGCGAGTAACCCGGTGCCCACGTTGGGCTTTCCATCATGGAAAAAAAAATCTATAGTATTTGTCATTTATCATTACTTATTTAAACTATAGTGGATGTAATTTCTCAGAAGAGTTCCTTGTTCCATGCACGGTCTGTGTTTAACATATAAGTTTCTCAGGAGACTATTCTGAGTTTGTGTGCGTGTTAAGACGGTGGAGTATTTTAAATACTTGGGGTCAACAGTGGATGCAGAGGGGGGAGCAGAGAGAGAGATAAACTGTAGAATACAGTCGGGGTGGAAGAACTGGAGAGACGTATCAGGGGTGCTCTGTGATAAGAGGGTCCCAGTGAAACTGAAGGGAAAGGTATTCAAAACAGTGGTGAGGCCGGCAATGTTGTATGGAATGGAGACTGTGCCAATGAAGAAGAGCAATGAAAGAAAAATCGATGTGGCTGAAATGAAGATGTTGAGATGGATGTGTGGAGTGACGAGGAGGGATAGGGTCAGAAATGAGCATATAAGAGGAACAGTGAAGGTGGCGGAAGCATCTAAGAAGGTGCAGGAGGCCAGGCTGAGGTGGTATGGACACGTCAGGAGAAGAGAGGAGGAGTATGTGGGGCGCAGAGTGCTGGAGATGGAGTTGCCGGGACGGAGAAGAAGAGGAAGACCGAAGACGAGATGGAGGGACTGTGTGGTGGCGGACATCAGGGAGAAGGACTTGGAGGAGGACGTGGTATACGACAGAGGAGAGTGGAGAAGACGAACCCAAAACAGCGACCCCATGTAAAGATGGGATAATAAGCTGCGGAAGAAGAAGAAGAAGAAGAATATATATATATATATTTATATACAGTATATATATATTTTACCAAAATTAGAGATGACTTTAATTTAAGTACGTCTAAATTACTGAGGTAAATATAATTAGTTAAATCGTTTAGAAAATAAGAATTAATTATGGTTGTGAAAAATGGAAAAGAAAATTTAGTGTTTAGTTTTGTAACTCACGTGAGCCAATCTTAATTGGAAGTCAATTTTTAACATTTTGAAAATATGTGTAAAATAGTAATGCAAGAAGGTATACTTTTCCGGTGATATATTAGTGTACATATAATTTATTTTCCCCGGACCCCTACTCAGATATATATATATTATGCAGGAAGGAGGGGCCAAGGGTGAATGCCCTCAAAAATGGCCCCCTCCCCAACTTCATCTTTAAATTTCTTTCCTTCCTTTCAACCTCTCTTCTTTGCTTTGCTTTAAAACTTTCACTTGTCTTTAAATTTTCTTACATCTTTTAACCTTCTTTCTTAAAGAGACAGCCTCGTAGGGACCAGCCGGTCTGTTACTGTTTAGTGTCCTTGTATACTCCTTTGGATATGAAGAAGAAGAGACCCAAAATTAAGTTTCAAAGTGTTCGAGATGTCTGGACACTCTGAATTAGAAAGATTGGAGGTCATAAACAGGGTAAAAGATGGATTAAAGAAGGTTGTTTCTGAATTGACCTGTTGAGTAGATGAAAGATTGAGAATACCGATTAATTCTTGCGTTAAAGAGTTGAACAGAAAAGGGATGAAAATAGATCGAACGTCCGGTACAGCACGCTCTCCTCAAAAGATGAGGTATGCAGTTAGAGAATTCAGAAGAGCAGTGTGTTATAATCAGGGGCGGATTGGGACCTCAAAATTTTCTAGGAGCGGCTTTGGATCTTTTCCTTTATAACACGCTCAATTTCTTCTTTTCAGTTAATAACAAATTTTGACACCAATTGGTTAGGTTAATTCGTGATATTTTCGTTAAAACTAACGAAAATATCACGACTTAACCTAACCAATCGTCAAGGTTACAGTTGACCTAATCGGCATTCAATTAACCTAACCGGGGATTCAATTAACCTAACTAGTTGGTTAATTTTTACATTCACGTCTCATTCTAAAGTTGTAGGGCGCGATACTTTTGCTACCTTCAAAGTATATTAAACTGTGTACTCTAGTACTTTCAGATTTAAAATATTCTAGCAGAGAACCCGCTACAACTTTAGAATGAGACGTGAATGTAAAATTCATCCATCACTGTTCCACACAGTGATGATTTTCCAATTCCTGCATGCCCCAAACAACTTGATGAAGTGTCTGAATTTGATACAGAACTGAGCGATCACAGTGACTTTGAAATTGATAATAAGAGTTCTAAAGACCCACAGTTATTCACTCAGGCAGAACTGAATGATCTTGTATGAGATCTTGACCTACCGAAAGATGCTGCCCAACTCTTAGGATCCAGGCTGAGTGAAAGCAATTTACTGGCTGCTGGAATTTCATATTCCTGGTACAGGAGCAGAGAACAAGAATTTGTACTGACATACTGTACTTGGTCTTATGAATACTTTGGGCGCAGACTATGATCCAAAAAGTGGAGATTGTTCATTGACAGTTCAAAGTCAAGTCTAAAAGCTGTTTTGCTGCATAATGGCAATCAACTCGCATCCATCCCCATTGGCCACTCTGTCCACATGAAAGAAAATTATGACATGAAATTCCTTCTAGATAAAATAAAATATATTGATCATAACTGGATTAAATGTGGAGATTTGAAGGTGATAGCCATGCTTCTTGGCCAACAATCTAGATATACAAAGATGCCTTGCTTCATATGTAAGTGGGACTGTGGGACAGTAGATTGGCCCCAAACAACTAACTTAACACCAGGCACAAAAATATTGTCAACGAACTTCTTGTGACACCTGCAAAAGTGTTGCTACCACCATTACACATTAAACTGGGGATAATGTAGCAATTTGTAAAGGCTTTGGATGGAGATGGCAACTGTTTCAAACACATTTCTCACAAATTCTTTTCTAAATGAAGGGAAAATAAAGGCTTGGGTGTTCGATGGCCCTCAAATACAGAAACTAATGAAAGATGACAGCTTTGTTGATTCAGTGTCAAATGTAGAGAAAGCGGCTTGGTATCATTGAAATATGCTGCTGAAAATTTCCTAGGAAGCCATAAAGCCAAAGGCTATAGAATATGGAAAAACAATATCAAGGAAGATGGAATGTCAATATGATGGCTGACTACTGTTGATGTTTGAAGAGAGATGTTTCCGAACCAAATTTCAAAAAGATATAAAATGAGGAAATTCACCCAAATTTGATGTACATAGCCAAAGTAAAGTAATCTAAAATGATTCTTTCTGTAAATTTTATTGTATTACCGTTCTTTCATATTACTCAGATTTAAATAAATAAAGTTCTTTTGGTGTGAAGTTGAAAGTTTTTAATTTGTTTCTAAATGTGACAGCAAAAAAAACTTATACCAGATTTTGAACCAGCACCCTCAAATTGTAATATTCCACCCATTTTCAAAGAAACAACAGAAATTTATTTTTCATTTGTATACTGGTGTCATCCTTAATAAAGTAAAATGTTTTTATAACAATGTAAATGTGATGTTTTAGGGTCTTCACCGGCCCTGAACTGCCCATTTTACAGGCAGCACACCGGGAATTGTCTCGGAGACTCAGGGGGCCAATCCGCCCCTGGTTATAATAGCGATAGTAAAGGGAGAGTGAGGCAACATTGAGGGTTGGAGAGGGATTGAAGACAGTCAGTAAGAGGCGGGGAATTGAAGAAACGAAAAGCCTTTGATTCCACCCTGTCAAGTAGAACTGTGTAGATTGAGCCACCCCACACATAAAAAACATACGTCATACAGAGATGGAAAAGATCCCTGTACAGAGACGGCAAGTGAGTAGGGGTGAAGAAACTGCGGAACTGATACAGCATACCTAACGTCTTAGAAGCTATTTTAAATAGAGAATACATATATGTGATCTTTTCAGGAAAGATCACAAGAAAAGGTAAAACCAAGAGTGTTAAGAGAAGAGAGAGGATTGAGTTGTATATTGTTGAAGGGGATAGTCGTGTGGAAGATTGTGACGAATAGACAGATGAAGGAACCGAGTTTTTGAGGCATTGAAAGCCACAAGGGTTTCTTTGCCCCAATCAGAGATAGTAGAAAGATAAGAGGTCAGGCATGGCATAGCCGTTTCACGCGAAGCGTGGAGTGACTGTTGAGAGGGACACTTTGTGAAGCCGGTGGAGAATTGAACGGTAGAATCATCAGAAAAAGGGTGGATAGGACACTTCTATTAATGGCTTTAGGAGAAAAATAATGGCCATCTACAACCGCAGCTCTAGATCGTCCAGAAAGGAAAGTAGAGATGAAGGTATAGATAGAAGGATAGAAACCGAAGGGGGACAGTTTGGAAATTAAAGATTTGTACCAGACTCTATCAAACACTTTTGATATGTCTACCGCAATATCAAAGGTTTCACCGAAATCCCGAAAGGAGGATGACTAAGAGTCAGAGAGATATGCGAGAAGATCGCCAGTAGATCGTCCCTTGCGGAACTCATGCTGATGATCTGAAAGGTTTTCACTAGAGAGGTGTTTAAGGATCTTCCTAATAAGGATAGATTAAAAAATGTAGAAATGCAAGAAATGAAGGCAATTAAACGATAGTTGGAGATTTGAGAGCGGTCACCCTTCTTCGGAATAGGATGAGCGAAAGCGAACTTCCGACAGGAAGGAAAAGTACCAGATGAAAGACATAGATGGAAGATTTTGCTTTGGCAGTGTGTCAGCACAGAAGCACAGTTCTTGTGAACAACAGGAGGGACCCCATCAGGACCCCACGCCTTCCTAGAGTTGAACCACGATAGGTCAGAAAAACTATTCTTGGAAATGATTCTAATTTCAGACATAATTAAGTCAGAGGGAGGGAGATAGAGGAACAGCAACGGAATCGTTCAGGGTTGAGTTGGAAGGGAAAGTTTGAATGAAGAGTTCAGCTTTATCAGGAGAGGGAATGGGAAATGAGCCGTCAGAATGGAAAGGAGACAGAAAAGAATTCGTAAAATACTTGGAGAGGTGCCAGAACGAGTGAGAAAAATTAGAATCAGACAGGTTTTCACATTTGTGTCTGATGAAGAAATTTTCGGCGAGTTGAAGAACATCTTGCACGATTGCGGGCAGAAATATAAGCAGAGTGACGGTCAGGAGTTGGATGGCAACGGTACCTTCTGAAAGCTTTCTCTCGGTTGCAGACAACATTATCACAAGGAAAGTTTAACTAAGGTCTTTTTTTGGCATTCGTAGTCGAACAAGAATATGAAATGTACGCTCTCATGCCCCAGAGAATCACCTCCATCATGCGCTCGTCATACTCGGATTACAGAAGCAGTAATCATTCCATGGGAAACCAAAGAAGTACTGCCTAAGAGCTTCCCAATCCTTCTGTTGGGAGGATCCAAAAGCCAAACTGGAGTGATAGGACTGGAACTAGATATAAGATTGTGGTCGGAGCAGCCCAACAGAGAAAAAAGTGTGACACGAGTAAGGAGAAGGATAAGTGGTGAGAAATAAACCCAGAATGTTGGGCCCATCTCCAAGGCGATTGGGGATACGAGTAGGTTTCTGTGCAATTTTCTCTAGGTCATTAAGGATAGAGAAGTTGTAAGTTAGTTCACCAGGGAAGTCAGTAAAATGGGAGGAAAGCCAAAGGTGGTGGGGAACATTCAAAACACCTAAAATGGAGGTTTCAGCGAGAGGAGAGTGCGATAGAATGTATTCAATTTTGAAAGTGAGGTAGTCAAATAGTAAGCTGTATGCCAGAAGTCCAGAATTCGGAATATTCATGTTCGGGGAGGTACAAGAAAGGGATTGCTGTCAGCCTTCCCAGGTACCTGTGTTTCGGTGAGGAGGAGAATGGCAGGTTTAGAGGAGGAGAGATGTTGTTCAATATATTGTAAATTTGAGGGAAGGCCACGAATGTTGCAAATGTTTATGAAAAGTGAATCAAGCAGAGGTCGAGGACATCCCGAATAGGTTGTAGCAGAACCAGCCCTGCTGCTCGGGTCTGCGTTCCTGGTATCGGCAGCAGGGGAGCCAGAAGTGGGGACATTTACGGTCCCCTCTCCATGGGACTCAGGCTCTTAAAAATGATCAACAAAGGGTGATATATATATATATATATATATATATATATATATATATACACACACACACACACATATATATATATATATATATATATATATATATATATATATACACACAAGTAGGCTGCATAAATTATCATGCAAAGCAAACTTCTCATAAATAATGCGGGTAAATATAATAAGGTACGGTAGCAAAAATAATGATCTAAGGAGTGTGATTTGTGATGTGTTGTAACCGAATGTTCATATATTTTCACTTGTACGAAACCCTCTCGTTCCCTTTCTTACTTCTTGTTAAACAATAATACCAGCAAATTTACCAGCATCTTTCATGTCCTTTTATGCAGTATTAGATTGTCTTTGTTGTAGAAGGGCGCCCGATACTCAGTGGTTACGGTGGAGGACTCCGAGCGATGTGACACTGGTTCGCTCCCGGCCCTTGGCATCAGGTGGAGTTGAGTTGAGTTGGCCGTTTCCTCTGTGTCTGCCCTGGCTCAGGTCACCTTTGGAGCAAACTCATCCCCACGTTGTGGGAAAATGAGCTTCTCGGATGTTACCTTTACCTTTGTTGTAGTACTTTTCGTTTTTTTAACTGTCCTCCCACGAAGTCCATTTTATATTGTTTTTCCTATTCACATTCAGCATGTAACATTCGAAGGCATATATTCATTTTATATTTATTTAATCTTCAACAAATCATACGTACGAAATAACTTTCTATTTTTCTTATGCTCGAGCCCTACAATACCCGCTATACCTCCAAATTATTTCCATTCACATTCATCACCTTCGAATATTCTCTTCCTTTATTCTTTTTCATAAATTAACTTTATTGCTTCCATTTATTAAATGTTTACCTTATTTCGCTATTTCCAACTCTGATTTAGTTTTTGACAGCATTTATTTGTTTGCAGAGAGCGTAAAAGAGCAAAATAAAAAAAGGAATGCGTGAGAAATATTCCCCCAATTTTCTCCGAATCAATGCTGATTAAATTAAAATTATAGAATGATAGAAATATCAGCAAAGCAGAAAGAAAATTGAAGACCTTTTTTACCATAGACGAAATAAAATGCAGTGTGGCGATTTCCTTTTATTATTCGTCTATTTAAAATAATTTTATCAACTTTGGCTCATTGCCATGAAACCGATAACTTAACATACCGTCCTTAACACGACAACTCCATTTATTTCAATGTGAAATGGAGTTTGCCATTCAATTACAGAACATGAACAGTGTTGCATAACTTTATTTATTAGATAAAGATAAGGGTATTATTATTAATAATTATATCTCTTTTTTTTTTAAAGTGGAACGGGAATGTTCCCTTCTCTTTTAACAGTGCATTTAAGTATATCAAAGTGTTATACTTTAAAAACTCTTCCTTTAGTATATAAAATAAAACTTAGAATTTGTGTAAAATGTGTGTGTGTGTGTGTGTGTGTGTGTGTGTGTGTGTGTGCTAATCGGATGTATTCACTCCGACCAAATACGGTACCATTTTCACTATGCGACAAATGGTTGAAACTTAAATTAACCTATAACAACGTAATAGGTTAGGTTAGGCATGTTAGGCTAGGTTATATCAGGTTTTGACAGTTGGGTGTTTCAATGAATTTTCATTACGAGGAAACGAACATATCTTCGATTTGGTTATACGTTAAATTAAGTTTCAATGATTTCGACTTTCGAGTCTTACCATTTTGAAAATTTTGCTCTGTAGTTCCGATTAACCGCAGTGGCATTCAAAGAATGTGTTATGGTGTTTTTTTCCCCGTTTATTTCATATACTGTGGCCAACCTTTCATTCGTTGGGATTACAAAATTGGGGGTTTATAAGAGCTGCCACAAAGATTTGATTTCTAAGAGGGAGCTCTCCCTCTTTAGAGGTATAGCTAGGCGGGAGATACTTGTGGTCATTCACCACAATAATGACGAATTAATATAAAGCTCTGTTTAGAGTGTCGCAGGAGACACTTAAATTAAATTAAAAATCGGATAATTAATGAATGTTACAATGTTTAAAGCTCAAAAGGAAGTGTAACAACATACCAATCATAAATTTCAGATAATTTATCAGTCACTTTATTGCATAGTCGAGCTAAAATATTATTTTGTTTTAAATATTTTTAAAAACATAGCATAACGTTCTGAAAATGTTGGAAATGGTGCCTGGCGTGAGATTTCGCCTGGCAGTTGGGAGATCGAGAGTATTACCGGTCACCTCTGGAACAATCTTCCTCAATCCATCTTTTCCCCTGTCTATGACCTCCAATCTTTCAATCTATAATATTTAATTGGAAAACATAAGTCAGGTTTAATAGATAGATTATAAAGTTAGGAAATAGGCCTAAAATGAATCACATAAAATGGCTACGTCACGCTTGGCATATAAACATTGGAACAGGTTCTGTCTTGAAAATGGAACGTGTTGAGTTGAACCAATTTGGCATAAGTATAGCCGTCACGTGATGTCACGCCTCTTATTCGCCCAATCATGTCATTAAAAACAAATTAGCTTATAGATAACACTAAATATACATATTAATTGGATTTAATATGGTTAAATAGGCCAAATAAGTTAATAAAATAATATAAAATAGTTAGGGATTACTAAAAATTTTAGTTTAGAGCGTTTTAAAGTTTTATGTAGTTTCATGCTCAAAATACTCTCATGAAACGAGATCACTGATGGGAAGCTGCGAGCAGGACGGAGGCGAGAGAGCACACGGAAAAAACCCCGAAAGATATTGGAGATAGAAGTTTGAAGCGGGAGGTGGAGTTCAGAGCAGACTGTGATAGGCCGTAGTCAAAGAACAAAGAGCGGTGTATTAATCCAACCATCCCAGAATATTAATGGAATTTCATAAAAAGTTTAATTCATAAAATTCATTTGAAGCATTAATCCATCCATCCCGGGATCTTAACGGGAATTTCAGTTAATTCACCTTAAACGTTATAAGATCGTTGTTATAATTTTTCTTTCTTGTTACCATTCAAGTGAAATACAGATACATTTTTTTTACGTTTATTAACCCGTGAGAATTTGTCTGAGGACAAACTACGCCTTCAATTCAATGAGGAGTTAACATAATAGTTGGGATAAGTTTAATGGCAGTAGTAGGAATTGTTAAATAGAGAAAAAGTAGACCAAAAAGTCAAAACAGGGCAGCGCGTAACATCTTGTGAAACTGCCCTACTCTCCTATGAGATAGACCTACTGTAGGTGCTCCAGTAGCACCGAAACAGTGCTCCACTTTCACGTATGCTGATAGGCTAAAACCAACTAAGGCTAACCATTTTTGAAATTATAGGGTATTCGTATAAAGGATTTTTCATCACTTCGCAGAGACGTCTAATATCTATAGAGCGATTCGGGGCAACCCTTCACATTCATTAATTCTTCGACTTTGTTTACGTGAGCTGTATTCATCCTCGTCATATACTCTACAAGATATAAATGATAAATTTGGAGTTGTTTAATATCTCCCGATTTCTGTTTTCAAACAACAAAAATTTAGCATTTTTATTCGACATAAAATTTCAACATAACACCTTCCTAACGGTATATAAGGTTTCATCCCCTTCGCAACAAATTTAAAACATCCGAATTTTGTATTAGAGTTTGACTTTCATTTGGTTTTTTTTTTTTAACTCTTTACACGAAAGAACCCCTTGCCATCCTCGTAATTACGGAAAAGAGGTTGTGAAGTTCACCCAAAAGGTTCCCTTTGACATTAATTAAACCTCACGTAAAGAACTTCGTCAAGGGGACTTGTCAAAGAAGTTTCACGAAAGAGAGACCTCGAAAGGTTCGGTTGGCCAAAGTAATTTTTTTACCTATTGTTCTTCGGGTAATTTTTACCTATCTTTCTTCCTGTTAATTAATAAGATCGTATTCAGTTATGCAGTTTTCAATTATATATAATATAAAAATAAAAGTAATAATTGTATGTGGAAATAAAATTACTACATTTATTGTTATTGTGACTGATATTTTCTTAACATACGTTTTAAAGTCATTTTCTATGACATTTCACCGTTAAGGCAAAATATACTTATAAACTTCAGTTTTATACGAGTAAAACATGATATAAGGCAAATTGATCATTTAATTTTTTTTTTTTAAGTTCTCTGCTTAACTATACCATTTGAGGTCGCAAGATCATCTTTTACTTCGTGTGAAGTAATTACGAAGACCAAAAATTTAAAAAATATATACGTACAGTTATATGCAGTAAAATTTTTTTGCTCACAAAATATAACATTTCCAAAAAAGAAATAAAATTACTTTTTTAAAATGTAGCACCCCATTCAGACTAAAACTTTCAGGTTAAATGAAACAAAACCGTTTTCCAGTTGCATGTTTGCGTTCAAAGAAAATTGCGTCTACACTAAAAATTGCTTGTATGATAAAGTGAACAGTAAGTGTAATGACCAAAGCCATTAGAGACATTGCAGCGTTTCTCTACGATGGGTACGTAGTTTTGTCTCAATCTCATTTATTTAAGTACAGAGACAAACACTCTGTAACTGCAGGCCTATATACAATTCTTGCTTTAGTTTTAATTAAAATCTTGTTTCATCGATCTGTATATTTTTTTCTGCGATACTTTAACACTTTTTTTTCCCTATAATGAAAATAATTTTGACTTCATCTTAAGGAGAAATAAATAAAAAGATAATTAATGCTTTTGAAGTGCAATAACCGCACTTTAATAATATGGAAAAAGGAAAAAGAAAAATACATTAACCTGAATAATGCATTGAGTTAAATTTTTCAAATGTTTTTATTTAATTTTTTTTTTACGAATTATATGTATCCAACATAATTCTTCCGAATATTGGCTTCAAGTATTGTGACGAAATTCATAAAAATAATGAATAAATTCGTATGTATATACCGGGTGATTACAAATGATCTTCCCGATTTTAAACATTTATTATGAAAAAACTAACAAAGCTACAGCGAAAAGCAAGATATGCGAATAAAGAACTCAAAAAGTTTTATTTACAAGCTATTGAAGTTCAATATGAGCTCCTTTTGTGGCTCTGCAGACACTATAGCAGTATTCTGTTTCCCTCCATACATTGTGTAGCATATCATACTGAACTTTTCTAACAGCCTCAAGTATCCTTTCCTTCAACTGTTCCAAAGTTGTTGCTATTAGTGGAACAAAAACTTTATTTTTGACATAGCCCCAGAGGAAGAAGTCAAGGGGGGTTAGGTCGGGCGAACGAGCCGGCCAAGGAATGGGCCCCCACGCTCGATCCAACGATTAGGCAATTGCTTATTCAGGACTGTTGTAACCTCAAATGGAGTCACAAAAGGAGCTTATACTGAACTTCAAAAGCTTGTAAATAAAACGTTTAGAGTTCTTTATTTGTATATCTTGCTTTTCGCTGTAGCCTTATTAGTTTTTTCATAATAAATGTTTAAAATCGGGAAGATGATTTGTAATCACCCTGTGTGTGTGTATATATATATATATTAGTGATGTAGCGGATGTCATTTTTTTCACATCCGCGGATGCGGATGCGGATGAGGATGTTTGATTTCAACATCCGCGGATGCGGATGCGGATGTCTACATTTTCGTTATTTTTTAGGATATATTCGAGATTTGTTGTGTTTAACGTATATAATAAGTTATTATATAGAGAGAGCTGTAGCTATAATGTAGTATAATTGATTAATTGTACAATAATTGCTGTACTTTTCTCTGAACATATAAAATAATATCAAGCATCTAACTAATATAGAGATCAATTAGTGAATTCGTCTGCAAATAAATTCGTTATATTTTGTTGAGTTTCAGCTACAATTAGAAACCATAATTGTGTTACCAGGATGCGGGACGTGAACCCAACTCAAATGCACCCCACCGACCTCTTTCCCCAACCTCCACCCTTATAGAAAGAGATCTTTAATTAGCTTGATAACTATTTATATTAAGTTTAAAGTTTTATTAGGCATATTTATAAATGAGTAATTAAAATAAAGTAAACTAAGATGTTCATCGTTTAATGTTCAAACTTAATTATAGGAAGGTTATGCTTAAGGAACATTAATTTTTCTGCCTTTTCTGCTGCCAGTCTGTTTCTCTTTTCATCATATATTAATCCAGCACTGCTAAATAATCTCTCGCTTGGTACGTTTGTTGGAGGACAGGCTAAATGTTTCCTTGCAAGTTTACTCAAGTATGGATAGATATTCTGCGTATTTTTTAACCAACTAATAGGATTGTCACATGCAGCCAGGCGTTTTTCTTGGTGATAGCTCTCGATCATTTTTACTACATCTTTTGACATCGCGTAGGTCTCGTCATTGCTGCTTGACTCAAGAAACTGAGAGACAGATTCTGTGATAGATTTGCTTGTTGAAGGTGTTGGTTCTGTCACTGAAACTTTTATTCTTTTGGTGGGTGGCGAAGCGACAGATTCAAGAGATTGAAGCTCTTCAACTGCTTTGCCAAGTGATGATTTAACTCGTTCTAATGTACTAGGTGAAAATAACTTAGCTTTGTAACGTGGATCTAAGTAGGTTGCAAGAGAGTAACTTCATACAAGAAAAGCCTCTCGTCTTGTCGCTTGCATCACTTTTGCGCACAATGAACTAGTTCTATTATTATAGTAGAATTTGATAATTTCCGCTTATTAATGACGTTTTATCTCAACGGTCCACATCCGCACGACATCCGCAGTCCAAAGTGCGGATGCGGGTGCGGATGCGAGAAAATGTGCGGATGTTCCGCGGATGCGGATGCGGATGCGGATGTGACCTACATCACTAATATATATATATATATATATATATACATACACCTTTCATTTCAACCCTTCAAATGTCCCGTGCGATGATTCCTCATTTCACGACGGTCAAGCTTGTCGCCCCTCCTCTCGAGTTGACCTGGTGAAGCAGGGAGTTGGTTTCTTGCATTCTCCACCTCACATAGGCAGGTATCCCCGGCTCATGTGGGATTGTTCTGAGCCAAGAGTTTAATCTTCTTTTGAAGATGTCCACCGCAACACTACTCGTGTTCCTTAGTTCCTTAGGCAACTGGTTAAACAGTCTTGGTCCTCTCACAACAAGACTATTTTCCTTCAGGGTTGAGAATGTTCCCTATCTAGCCTTTAATTTGGGAACACGACACATTCTTCCTTTTCTACTTTCCACTGTTATGTGTGGGTTATGGGGTTCAGAGTAAGATTAGGGGCTAGTTTCATCAACGCGCGAGGTAATGATTAGTCTTTATATAAAGTTAGGTGAATGACACCAGGCCAAAATGGGGCCTGCACAATAGGGTAACAACTTCTTATAGGGATGAAATTTGAAATTCAAAAAAATTTGCCGGCCATTTGTCCAATGCTGCCACCCTATGAGGAAACACCGTAGACGAAATCTCATGGAATTCGGAAAACATTTAGGGGTGCCTCGAGTCACATGAATGAAACTGTCGCGCGGAAGAAATTTCAAGAATGAACGAGTTTCGACAACGCTTCAAAAACAAAAATGTTTCGAGAATGCAAGTGTATTATATAATTTAATAGAATTGTTTCCTTTATTTCATACTATAGATTATGCAAATCGATTAATTTATTTCATTAAATTAAAATTTTCATAAATAAATCGTTAAATAATATGATGTGTATCAATCTTTGGATGATCAGCTTTTGGTGCTTCAAGTTCATTTTGCATACGAGACTGCCTGACTGAAAACAACGCTTAGAAGTTCTCTCCCGATTCTTTTAAGATATCTAAGGTAATATTTTTTATTTTGATACATTGATTATATTATTATTGGAAATTGTTCTAGAAAAGTTTCATTAATTGTTGGCATAGTTTGATGTTTAAATTATATAAATTTGGAACTGAATTTGATTTCCTATGATAATATATATACGAGTATATAAGTATATATATACAGGGCCGTCGAGAGGGGGGGTCAGGGGGGCCAGTGCCCCGGGGCCCGGGTGTCTGGGGGCCCGCAGGAGAATAAAAAAAATCGTAAAAAAATAAATAAGGATCATAATAATTAATCATTAAGAATTTGTGACGTTTTTTTCATTCAGAGCTCCTTACATGTAATTTCTTACATGTAATATCTGATTCTAGGTAAATTCATCGCGGTAAATTCATCGCGAGTAATTACATCGCGGTAAATACATCGCCTGGTAAATACATCGCCTGGTAAATACATCGCCTGGTAAATACATCGCCTGGTAAATACATCGTCATGCTTTTTATTAGCAGAGTAAATAATCGTAAATCGCGAAACATTAGAATTAAAAAATTAGAAAAAAGATACTAATTGAAAGTTTATAATTTTTTTAAAGTGATAAGAAAAGAGATTGAGGAAATTAATTGCACTTATTGTCGATTTCTTATTATATTTTGTTAAATTGTGTGTAAATTTTTACTTCCATTTCTTGCAGTTATTTAAAAATTTTGTCTTTACAATTTTTTTCAATTTAGCTAAAATCCTTTTTTAATGCGACGTGTTTATTCTGCGAATAAAAAACCTGACAATAAATTTACCGACGATGTATTTTATATTCTTGCCGTTTTGACACTTGCTATTATCCAGAACATTTTTAATTTAAATTAACCTAACTAAGCCTAATTAAAGCAACCCATTCCCCTCCAGCATTAATCTAAAACATTTGAATATCACAAGTACAGAAACCAAATTCAACGAAACAAACTATACATTCATCGTAAATTAAACAAAATATGTGAATGTTTATATATTTATTACTATCACCTTTAAATAATGTATGACGATGTATTTACCAGACGATGTATTTACCAGACGATGTATTTACCAGGCGATGTATTTACCAGGCGATGTATTTACCAGGCGATGTATTTACCAGGCGATGTATTTACCGCGATGTAATTACTCGCGATGAATTTACCGCGTTGAATTTACCGGACACCGTAATATCTGAGTATCCTAAAAGTCAACACTAAAATTCATCAATCTGACACATTTTTTCAAATGTAGCTTCCGTTCTCATGCTTTGTGGTATGATCGAAAGTAGCCAAGGTCAATAAACTTGAGAAATATTTAACCAAATCTTTCACTTGTGTTTTGGGTGTTGCACGAAGAGGTTTGAAACACTTGAACTACTGAATTACTTAATTTTTATAAAGTTAAATATTATATTATTAAAGTTATACATATATATATATATATATATATATATTAATAGATTTATTGCATATATATAATGCCTTGACACTTGGTGTGGGGGCCCGTAATGTTTGCTAGCCCTGGGGCTCGTTAATGGCTCTCGACGGCCCTGTATATATATATATATATATATATATATATATATATATATATATATATATTACAATATAAATGGGATCTTTAAAAATGGAATCATAATACGAAAAAAATTAATGCTTTGATTCTTATTTTAATTTAATATACGGTACGTTTCTTTTCTTTTCTTAGGCCCAATGGCGACTACCCGCACAGCGAGTCAAATTTGGCTCATTGGCCATCCCATACCCGAGATCAAGGGCGCACGGCTTCCTTCAATTGGAGACGTTTTACGCCTGTTTTTTCACTTTCACATAGAGCAAAAGAAGACAGTGAACGACTCAGCGAAGGAGGTGGCATCATCAGTCATTGGTTACTGGGAGAAATCCCGGATACCTACCATCACAGAGAAGAGCATTGGTCGAAAAGTGGTAGATCTTTTTCTTACTTGGAAGCTTCTCCAGAAAAATCGTGCTCGCGCTACGGAAACCCAGCGGAAAAAAGAAGATGAGTTCCGTGATAATTTGGAAAATCTTTTCGATGTCGCCCACCCTAAAGCGATGGAACTTTTGACCATCGAAGAAGATCGAGCCTTCCTTATTGCTCAGCGAGAAAAAGGGAGGAGGGGAGTAATGGGAGGAGTTGACAAGAAAATGGCTCATTCTGTCATGCGTCGGGAACAAACTGAAAGACGCCTAGCTCAGCACCAACCTCAAGCCAATATTACTTTTGAAAATATTGAGCTGGAATCATCTTCTACGTCTGAAGCACCAAGTTCTGCGCCATCATCTGAAGACTCACCGCCCGCCTCTCCTGAAAAACGCAAGTGTTATGCTCGTGGCACTATCCAAGTCATCACTCCCGAATTGGCAAGTACATTGGATCGCACAGGAATCAGTCATCGTTCAGCACACCGGATTATCGACGCTACGGCTAGAAGCCTCGGCCATAACTCACAAAAACTCGCGCTCAACTATGAAACCATTAGAAAATCACGAGAAAGGCTCCGTTCGGCGACGGCAGAAAAGATTAAACAAAGGTTCACACCCAACGAAGTGCTCACTGTTCACTGGGACGGAAAAATTCTACCAGACGATGAAGGTGGTCGGTGTGACCGACTAGCCATTTTCGTAACTGGAGTTGATACCGAGAAGCTCTTGGGTGTACCTAAGCTGACATCAGGAACGGGTGAGGTCATCGCCTCGGTGGTACATGCTGCGCTCAAAGAATGGAATTGTCAGAAAAGGTATCAGCTATGAGCTTCGACACTACAGCTTCAAATACTGGTTACTTGTCTGGGGCATGCGTAATTTTGGAGCAGAAACTCGGCCGCCGACTCTTATACCTTGCATGTCGCCATCACATCCTAGAACTTGTCGTTGAGAAGACGTACATGGAATGCATGGGACCATCATCTGGTCCAGATATCCTCCTATTCTCCCGCTTCAAAGAGACGTGGAATACAATTTGCCAAGATAAGTACAAGACCCTGTCAGACCTTCCATCGAGTCTGAATGAGAATCGAGAAGAACTGATCGCTTGCTGGAATCTATATCTGACAAAACATCAGCCGAGGGATGATTACCGTGAATTCTTGGAGTTGTCGATTACAATCCTTGGAGGTAATTTACCTAACTTTAGGTTTCGGCGACCTGGAGCACTTCACCGAGCACGTTGGATGGCAAAAGTAATTTATTCATTAAAAATCCTGCTGCTTTCCCATCAGTTCAGACTTACAACTCGTGAAATGTCTGGCTTAAAACGATTTGTATTTTTTGCCCTGGAGTTATATATCAGCGCGTGGTTCATGGCCAGCAGTCCTTCATCTGCTCCCGCGAACGATTTGAAGCTTCTTAAGACCTAGCAAAGTACCACGATGAAAAGATCTCAGCATCCTGCCTTAGTGTCCTCGGTCGTCACTTATGGTACCTCAGCGAGTACTTGATTGGTCTCGCACTCTTTGATAAAGGTATCAATGCAACGACGAAAAAGAATATCGCTCGATCAATCCTCGAAAAAGAAGCTGCTGAAGATCCTCCAAAGCGAGCCCCAATACCTGCTGTTTCTTCCATTTCAACAAAGCAGCTCTCAGACTTTGCCTCGAAAGGATCAAAGCTTCTCTTTGAACTTCTAAAAATTAATGATGGTTTCTTGTCCAAGGAACCAGAGACCTGGCCGGACGACGAAGATTTCAAGACTGGTTTGACTATAGTTGAAGGACTAAAAGTCGTCAATGACATGGCAGAGAGGGGAATTGCCTTGATCCAGGCCTTCAATACAAAGATTACGAAGAATGAAGAACAGCGCCAACATCTCTTGCAGGTTGTTGAGGATCATAGGAAGTCTCAGCCTGGTACATTGAAAAAGGGGTATGGCTTGAGGAAAAGCAAGAATTAATGGGTGGTCTACAATTGAATGAAAGACACCCTGGAATATATTTAGTAAATATATTATTTACTTATTACGATTGGAGTACGCCTGCACTTAAACCTTATGAACTAAAACTAACGTTTATTTACATTAATTAAAAAAAATATTAATTTATTTTTACTAGGTAATGAATAATTAATTTTTGTTATGAGAATTATTTACCTCACTTGAGACACCCTTAAATATTATCTGAATGACCTAATATTTACAGTACATTGTTTTCTCATGTAGTAGCAGCATTGAACAAATGGCCAATAAAAAACTCCAACTTTCGATTTTTATTGTCACCCTACTGCACAATGATGTTTACATAGGGTTACCAGACGTTCAGCAAAAGGAGGACATGTCCGGTATTAATTGAGTAGTTTGAGCTTGTGGGAAGCTCATTTTTAAGTCTGGATCATATCTAAGTAAAAAGCCGGACAATATAAACATATTTAACTCATTTAGTGTACTCATTTAGTGCAATCATTAGTAAACGTTAATAACTGTAGAGCCCGGATGTTTAGGCATTGAAAACCCTTCAAAACGTCAGTCAAATAGGCAAAATAAATATTCAAAATAGGCAGTAAACCTCCAAAACAAGGGATTTATAAATTTGCTTTCGAAAAAAGTTTAATCTAGAATAATACCTTTACATATGCATAACACATATTACAACGCCCCTACTGAAGAAAACAGTAGGTAATGCAAATAGTAGTTACACATAATAACAATGATTTCCAAAAATAAAGTTTATTATAGACTAATACTATTATATCCATAATCATTGTCACTATAATAATAATAATGATAAAGGTTAAATTGTTAATTATGCTGGTGGTTGATAAGGCTGAGGTCACCATGATCTTTTCAAATCAAATAATGTTACTAAGTAGGTTGATTGATAGAATGAGTTTTCTTCCTTTATTAAACAAAATAAATGATTTATGAATGAGACAAAATAAAAGTTGATTGTTTACAGTTGAAATTAAATGTGCACTTGGAATAATGACTTCAATAGTAATAACGCGCGAGGTAATGATTAGTCTTTATATAAAGTTAGGTGAATGACACCAGGCCAAAATGGGGCCTGCACAATGATGTTTACATAGGGTTACCAGACGTCCGGCAAAAGGAGGACATGTCAGGTATTAATTGAGTCGTTTGGGCTTGTGGGAAGCTCATTTTTAAGTCTGGATCATATCTAAGTAAAAAGCCGGACAATATAAACATATTTAAAATGCTGTCGGACAGAGGACAGGAAATTGAAAAGGAGGACATGTCCTCCTTTACCCGGACGTCTGGTACCCATATCAGTTTGCATGATGGTAACTCTCGTGTCACTAGTTCTTCGAAGAGAGAGAGTCGAGGTGCGTCGAGAAGTCCTTGTAACGAAGTTGAGGTGTTAGGCAAGGCATAAGAACATTCCTTGAGTGAATTCTCGCGATGTGACGTCATCTTAGTCGTGGCCGTGTTGATGTAACATCGAGAAAGCATTTGCAAACGTCTTTGCCACTACATAGGTATAAATAATAAATATTACAACGCCATTTGAGTGAACAAAACAGTAGATACTGAAAATGTTTACACAATAATGACAAGGATTTAAATTTTAAAAAATGTTCAATATAAAATAATACTATTGTGCACACTCAGTTTCTGTTATATATATATATATATATATTATATATATATATATATATATATATATTATATATATATATATATATATATATATATATATATATATATATATATAGATACAGGGCGTCCCAAAAAAATGTATACACACTTTAAATACTTATAAAGGCAGTGTTTATTAAAATACATTTCATTTTCAAAATGTAATAGAATCTACAGACATTATTTAATTGTTTTGTCAACGCCTGTTTTCAAACTGACGTCCGTTCTGGTCCAGGCACTGCTGATAACGCGAAGCAATGGAATCGCAAACATCACGAAACATTTCGTTTGGTATTTGTGTGCATTCTCGTTCAATGGTTGCTCTCAATTCAGCGACTGTTGCAGGTTTTATAGCGTAGACTTTGTCTTTTAAGTATCCCCATAAAAAAAAGTATAGTGGTGTGAGGTCTGGTGAACGCGGAGGGTATTCTACGAAACCCCTTCGTCCAATCCACATCCACATCGTGCCAAGTACCACTCGCAATACTCCACTCTTCGGTCCGGATCATCTTCATTAATAGCATGGACTAATCTTGGAATGTAACTTTTCCATTGACAGCGCTTCAAAATGCGTTGGACAGACGATTCTGAAATTCCTACCTCACGACTCGCTTGCCGCACAGATTTTCTTGGACTTTGGTGATACGTTTCCAGTACTCTTTCTTGCTTTGTGGGGCTTGTCGATGTCCGTGGTCTTCCGGAACGCTTCTTGTGGACATTCTGAACAGTTCCATTGGCTTCAAACTTATCTCTAATTCGAGTGATGGTAAGTCGCGTTGGTGGATCTGTTTGAAACTCCCTCCTAAACTGTCTTTGCACTTCAACTGCGTTTTCACACTTCCAGTAGCATTTTAGAATGAATTTCCTTTGTTCAAAGCTTAGTCTGACTGCCATTATTAATTCTAATGGGTTTAACTTGGAAAGAAAGAAACATCAACTGAGCTATCAGCTGTTAAAGTGTGTATACATTTTTTTGGGACGCCCTGTATATATATATATATATATATATATATATATATATGTATACACACTTTAAATACTTATAAAGGCAGTGTTTATTAAAATACATTTCATTTTCAAAATGTAATAGAATCTACAGACATTATTTAATTGTTTTGTCAACGCCTGTTTTCAAACTGACGTCCGTTCTGGTCCAGGCACTGCTGATAACGCGAAGCAATGGAATCGCAAACATCACGAAACATTTCGTTTGGTATTTGTGTGCATTCTCGTTCAATGGTTGCTCTCAATTCAGCGACTGTTGCAGGTTTTATAGCGTAGACTTTGTCTTTTAAGTATCCCCATAAAAAAAAGTATAGTGGTGTGAGGTCTGGTGAACGCGGAGGGTATTCTACCGAAACCCCTTCGTCCAATCCACATCCACATCGTGCCAAGTACCACTCGCAATACTCCACTCTTCGGTCCGGATCATCTTCATTAATAGCATGGACTAATCTTGGAATGTAACTTTTCCATTGACAGCGCTTCAAAATGCGTTGGACAGACGATTCTGAAATTCCTACCTCACGACTCGCTTGCCGCACAGATTTTCTTGGACTTTGGTGATACGTTTCCAGTACTCTTTCTTGCTTTGTGGGGCTTGTCGATGTCCGTGGTCTTCCGGAACGCTTCTTGTGGACATTCTGAACAGTTCCATTGGCTTCAAACTTATCTCTAATTCGAGTGATGGTAAGTCGCGTTGGTGGATCTGTTTGAAACTCCCTCCTAAACTGTCTTTGCACTTCAACTGCGTTTTCACACTTCCAGTAGCATTTTAGAATGAATTTCCTTTGTTCAAAGCTTAGTCTGACTGCCATTATTAATTCTAATGGGTTTAACTTGGAAAGAAAGAAACATCAACTGAGCTATCAGCTGTTAAAGTGTGTATACATTTTTTTGGGACGCCCTGTATATACACGGTGAACCAAAAGTAGGTGGACAGTTGGTTGAATACGGTTTGTGTTATATTATATTATAACTATGGTGTTCATTATAACTATGGTGTTTGTGTTTTATTATATTAAATATTATAACTAAATTTATTTAAATTTTATTTTGTATTATAGTATACAAAAAAATTAAATATGTATTCTCAAAATAAACGTTATCATTTACTGTCCACCTACATTTGGTTCACCCTATATATTATATATATATATATATATATATGTATATATATATATATATATATATATATATATATACACACACACAGAATATCGATCTGATGTGTGAGAATGTTGCACCCCTGCAGTTAAAACTAGCGAGGCCACGAACACGACGAACGCACCGGAACGCGACGGAACGCGCCGGAACGCTGCGTAAAAAGTGCCTTTTTCGTACTCGATTGTTTGTTTGTTTCGTGAAGGAACCCCAGGACTTTTTTTTGTCTCATGAAAAACCGTGAAGGAAGGCGAGGAGGATTTTTTAAAACTTAATTTTTTTTTCCAAGGAGGAGGGTGCCCCGCAAGGGGGCCTCAAGGGACAAATGCCCCTCATTAAGGACGGGAAGGTCCCATAAATGGGTGAGGAACTTAAGGAAGGGGGCACCCTTATAACGGAGGCGAAGGTCTCCCGGGCCCCTCCAGGGGCAAGTTTCAAAGCGCCCCAAATTCCTCTCCCCAAATGCCATCATACTACTCAGAGAGGATCCAACTTTGGGACAAGATCTACGGTTTAAAGTAGCCTCGCCCACTATATTTAGAACTTGAAAATTGGACGCTCAATTTCCCAGTTGAGGTTTAAGTTTTGGTGTTTGGCTGAAAATACAATAGTTACTCCTTATTCTTTAAAGTATTCAATCTAACGTGAATACAACGAGTTTCTTGCTTATACTGAGGTTCTAAATATAGTGGGACTAGGCTGCTTTAAACCCTAGATCTTGTCCCAAAGCTGCATCCTATCTGCTTTCCAGATAGCTGGTGAGCGAAGCTATATTTTGGGGCCTCTTTGCGAGTGAGCCGTTCCCCACGTCGGGCTAACATCATGAAAAGGAAAAAACTATAGCATTTGTTAATTACCATTACTTATTTGGACTACAGTGGATTTAATTTTCCCAGAAGAGTTCCGTGTTCCATGCACGGTCTGTGTGTAACATACTTACTCGCATGTGTATATATATATATATATATATATATATATATATATATATATACACACACACGTATATACTATATTATATATATATATATATATTGGATGAATTTCACAATTAAACACGTGAAATGAATGATGCAAACCCACAAGGTAAAAGAAAAATGATTCCAAGGCCTTTCGTGCATTCAGAAGTGCACCTCGTCATTCCCTGACGAGGTGTACTTCTGAATACACGAAATGCCTTGGAATCATTTTTCTTTTTCCTTGTGAGTTTGCATCATATATATCAGGTTGTAACATAAATTCTGCTCGGACGATAGATAATAGAATAACCTCAAGATAATGTGAAATAGTTTTAGAAATGTTGCAAAATACACGCGGCGACAGGTTCGCACAGGTTTTATCACGATACAGAATGAATTAGGCTAGTGTAGGATTAGGCTAATGAATATTTTCTCTGGTGTTTTTCATACAGTTACAACGCCACCCTATTACAGTAATTGAAAAAACATGGAGCCCACGAAAGAGCATATTCGACATGTGATGCTGTATGAGTTCCACAAAGGATCTAACGCTAGTGAATCCGCAAAAAACATTCAAAGAGTTTATGGAAATGATGTTGTGAGCGAATGGATGTGTAGGAGATGGTTTGAGAAGTTCAGAAATGGAGACTTCAGTCTGAAAGATTATCAACGAACAGGACGACCAAATGAGTTAGATGAAGAGTTGCTGAAAGCAACAGTGGAGGAAAACCCAACGGTAACTGTAAGAGAACTTGACCTGCAACTCGGCGTTAGCCATATAACCATTCATCGTCATTTGAAGCTGTTAGGAAAAGTAGTGAAGGTTAGAAAAAGGGTTCCGCATGATTTTTCACAAACGAATCTTCAACATCGAATCGATATTTGCACATCAGTGCATTCTCGGCAACTGCAGGCACCGTTTTTGAATCGGCTCGTCACTGGGGATGAAAAATGGGTCCTCTATAACAATATTAAGCGTCGACATTAGTGGCTTAGCCGTGAAACAAAGCCTGAACCTCAGCCAAGGAATGGACCCCATCCAAAGAAAATTTTGCTATGCGTTTGGTGGGATATGCAAGGAATTATTCATTCTGAGGTTCTGCCAGATAACCAAACAATCACAGCTGACGTCTACTGCCAACAACTCCAACGACTGAAGATGGCATTACAAGAAAAACGTCCTGCATTAATTAATCGTAGAGGTGTTCTATTCCACCAGGATAACGAGGACCCTCACACTGCTCGAATCACTACTGCCCAAATGGAGGCATTTGGTTGGGAAAAAAATCTCTCAGCCACTTATTCTCCGGACATCGCACCTTGAGACTACCATTTATTCAGAAGTCTGCAACACCACCTAGATGGACAAAAGTTGCAATCCAGGGAAGCTATCGAAAACGAAGTGATCGCTTTTTGTAACTCGAAACCAAGGGATTTCTTCGAACGTGGCATAAAAAACTTTTCTACAGGTGGGAGGAGGTTATAGAAAAAGAGGGGACTTATATTGATGATTAATTTGTCATTGTCATTTAATTTTTGTTGTGAATAAACAAACAATTCGAGCAAATTTGTCCTTATAAGTCCTTTAATTTTTGTTCTGAATGAACTAAAAAATCGAGCAGAATATGTGTTACAACCTTATATATATATATATATATTTATATATATATTATATATATATTAAAAATAGAAATAAAAATTGTGGCTTTCAATAGCGAGCATTATCAACAGGTTTTTGGGATGGCCATGGGCAACCCCTTGTCGCCCCTCCTCTCCAATATTTATATGGAGTTTTTCGAAATTACTTACATTCCGAGAATCCTGGGGGTTGGCATCCCATGGTTGCGGTACGTCGACGATATTTTGTGTATCTGGCCCATGAATCGTGACCTGGATGACTTCCTCCTTCAGTTAAATGATCAAGTCCCCTCCATTAAGTTTACGTTAGAAGTGGAACAAGACAACTCAATCCCGTTTTTGGATGTGCGTGTACATAGGGAAAGCTCAGGTTTTAAGTTTAGTATTTATCGGAAAAAAAAAAAACAATTTGTGCTACGTACACTTTTACTCTGGATATGACACCCCCATTAAGAAGGCCATATTTTCTTCAATGTTTCTCCGCGCTCTTAGGATCGCCAGTCCGGAATACATCGATGCCGAATTGGAAAAAATCAAAGGTATTGGAAGTGATTTGTGCTACCCACCTGCGTTCATGGAATCTTGTCTTAACAAGGTAAAACGAACCTTCTATCGTGTGAATAATAACACTGGCACTTTGTCAAAGAATTTTTTAGTACTTCCATTTTTCCCGGGCTTTTTAGGCATTGGTAATGTACTTAAACTTTTGGATATTAATGTAGTATTTTCATATAATAATATTGTGAAAAATATCGGTAAAAAATAGCCCTACCAATAATTAATTAGGTATTATATATAAAATTGGGCGTAAACAATGTGATTCCTTTTACATTGGTCAGACGGGAAAGGATTTGCACACGCATGTAAAACAGCATCAATATTCCGTTAGAATGGGACAGTCGTCCAGTGCCCTTTTTGTCCATTTGTCAGAGTTATCACACTGTATTGATTGGAATAATGCTTCAGTTTTGTTTCACTCTAGCAACATTGCTAATAGAAATATTCTTGAGTCTGCTATTATTCAACTTACAAATACCTTTAACATGAGCAAAGGTCTTTTTCAACTCGATCCCGTTGTTTTGAATTCGTTCAGAACAGATTTAGACAAGAAGGGCAGAGCGATAAACCTTTGGTAATTCTTCCCTTATAAATTTGTATGCTCCTCTTACAATTTTTATTTTTCAATTTATTTTTATTTTTATTTTTATTTTTTTGTGACCTATATATCATTTAGGCATTATCTATAAAATTGGTTGTAAACAATCGATTTGAGCTTGTGTTGAATTCGGGCAAAGTGCTAAAATTCGAGCTTGTATGCTCCTCTTACAATTTTTATTTTTCAATTTATTTTTATTCATATTTCTTTATTTTTATTTTTAATTTTTGTGACCTACATATCATTTGGCATTATCTATAAAATTGGTTTTAACAATCCATTTGAGCTTGTGTTGAATTTGGGCAAAGTGCTAAAATTGGTAGTTTTCCTCATAAATGTGTATGCTCCTCCCATAATTTTTATTTCTATTTTTACTATATACAGGGTGTTTGAAAACTTTCTGTACAAATTGTAATGGGGGATAGGCAACAACAAGACAAACCCTTTTCGTCTATAAGTGTATGTCCGCTGACGTCACCATTCGGCGCGAGAGGGCGCCGCTGCAATTGGCTAAAAGGTGAAGTTGGCTAGACTCGCGCTTGCCGCGGGCATTCTTAAATCGGACGTAGTACGCGTAACATGTTTATTTAAAGAAGGCATGTTTATTTAAAGAAGGTGCTGAAAGTTGCGACCGGTAGCATCAATGCATGCCCGACAGCGTCGAAGCATTGACCGACGTACACGTCGAAAGATTCCCGGCATTTCGGGAACAGTTCCAGCGGCGACAGCGATTCTTGCTACAAGGTCTTCTTATGAGTAAATGGGAGTCTCGTACACGAGGTTCTTCATGTGTCCCCACAGGAAGAAATCGAGGCTGTTAAATCGGGCGATCTCGGTGGCCAGGCTACGGGCCCACCCCGGCCTATCCATCGGTCCCCAAAAGTGGCGTTCAGATAATCCCGCACATCGTTGCTGGAGTGTGCTGGGGCCCCGTCGTGTTGAAACCACATTCGTCTACGAATAGCCACGGGAACATCTTCCAGCAGTTCCGGCAACGTTTCTTCAAGAAATATCCGATAAACCCGCCCGTCGAGTCGGGCAGGCAGCAGGTACGGCCCAATCAACTTGCCATGGACGATACCCGCCCAAACATTGACGGCGAACCGTTCTTGATGAGCATGCACCCGTGTAGCATGTGGATTTGCGTGCGCCCACACGTGAGAATTGTGCATGTTAAACACACCCTCACGTGTGAAACAGGCCTCATCTGAGAACAGCACATAAGCCGGAAAATTAGGCTGCACCGCTGTCTGCTGCAGAAACCAGCGTGCGAATTCCACACGAAGAGGGTAATCCCGAGGTTGTAATGCCTGGACTCTCTGACGATGAAACGGATGTAACTGCTGCTCGTGCAACACTCTCCAGACCAGGTCGTGGTTCACACCGAGGATACTTGCAACACCTCGCGTGCTTGCGCTTGGATTGTCCTCAAATCGCCGTAGGATTTCTTCTTCCATGTCAGGAGTGCGCACGTTTCTCTCCCGACCAGTGTCATGCATGTTTGCATGGAATGTTCCAGTTTCTCGCAGTCGCCGATGCAAATGCGCAAACGTTTGGTGGTTTGGCACACGTCTGTTTGGGAAGCGCTGTCGGTACAACCTCACAGCAGCTCTTCCGTTTCCATTGGCAGCCCCATACATCATATGCATGTCAGCCATCTCAGCAGTCGTGAAGCGCTCCATGTTACGCGTACTACGTCCGATTTAAGAATGCCCGCGGCAAGCGCGAGTCTAGCCCACTTCACCTTTTAGTCAATTGCAGCGGCGCCCTCTCGCGCTGAATGGTGACGTCAGCGGACATACACTTATAGACGAAAAGGGTTTGTCTTGGTGTTGCCTATCCCCCATTACAATTTGTACAGAAAGTTTTCAAACACCCTGTATATATATATATATATATTTTTTTTTTTGTAACCTCTTGAACTCTTTATGTACTTCAGTGTTCCTGAGGATGTCATTAGACGAAAGCGCTTGAGCACCACTCTGTGTTTCCTTTCCTTCGTGGTTTTATTCATCATAAATATTTTTCACGTGTTACTTTCGTGAAATAATTTTCACATATATATATATATATATAATATATATATATATACACACACACACACACACACACATATATATAATAAGCACGCGGTAGACCTACGTTGTAATTTACTAATTTCCAAACGCTCTTTTTTTTTTTTAATTAATTAAGAGCATGGCACCCCCGTCAAGTACTTGCAGTCGCTGTGAAGGGAAATTTGCCGCTTACACGTTTACAATGGCTAATAATAATGAACAGTTAGTTTGCAGGTGGTGCTCAAGCATGGAAGTCCTGAGGAACGAGTTAGAACGTGAGAGGGAGGCCAAAGTGAGGCTTAAAGAAAGCGTGATGCTCATGACGGCAAAATTAGAATCCCTTGAGACTCCAGTTGCGACCCCTCCTGCCTCAGTTTCTACTAATAATATAAATAGTACTAATAGCCCTCTCTCTTCCCCTAGTTCCCAACCCTTCGTTCAAGTGCGTAATGGAGCCCCATTGAGAAAACCTAAGACTTGTCTACCAGTAATAACAAAAAATACGTTTTCTGTTTTAGGTTTCGAAGATGCTGATGAACCGGAAATATGACTCGTTGGCGATTCCATTGTTCGAGGGCAGCTCGAGGAACTCTGTGGGAAGAAACCCTCGTCGTAGGCGCCGTTACTGCTACCCTGGTGCAAGGGTGGAGGATATAACAAATAGTGTTGACCATTTTACAGACGGAACCTCTGAGGACACAACGTATGTTATTCATGTCGGTACTAATAACGTTTTAAATTCTAGATCGGAAGAGCTGCTGGCTAGGTACAGGGACTTACTAGAGCCACTAAAGGAAAAAACTAAGATTCTTTTAACAGGTATACTTCCTCGAATTATCCAACGTAGCGATTTCTACAGCAAGGCGACCTATATCAACAATACCCTAAAGTCTCTTTGCCAACAGGAAGGACTGCATTTTGCAAATTTTTGGAACAGTTTCTACGGCAAGAGGGACTTGTTCCTCGGAGATGGACTTCATCTTAATGACGTTGGAGCTGCGCGTTTAGGAAGACTATTTCATAATACTGTCTCTTCTTTTCAGGCTGCCGTAACTCGAACGGTCCCAGCGTAATTTCCTCAAACTTCCCCTGCGCTCGCGAAGGTGTCGCAATTACAAACAATTTGAAGGTTCTATCCTAAAATGCTCGTAGCCTACGAAATAAAATAAACGAATTTTTTTCTTTAATTGCTTGTAAAGACTATGATTTAATTGCGATAAATGAATCGTGGCTTAGAACTGAAACACGTGACTTTGTAGGGGAGTATCAAATTAGAGGTTATAGACTTTTTGTTAAAAACAGAATAGGTAGGCGAGGAGGCGGTTTTATGTTGTATATCAAAGATAATATTGCGAACGTTATAGAAGTAAAGCACAGAATTCCAGAACCGATAGATTCGACCATAGCAGAACTTAAATTGAACGATTTCAAACTTGTTGTTGCGGTTATATATAGGCCCCCTAATCAAACAGCTGATACGGACGAAGCAGCGTTATATCGTGAACTAAAGCGAATAATAGGTAGTGAGCAGGCCTTAGTTATGGGTGTCTTTAATTGCACCAACGTGAATTACGATACAATCCAGGGAGACGCGGAAGGTAATCGTTTAGTTAATTTTCTCGATGATAGCTTTTTTATTCAAAGTTTTTGGGAAACCTACCAGGTTGGATCGTATTTTAGATTTAGTAATAACTATGGATGATAGGCCAATAGTATGCCCGCATAAAGGCCGAGTTGCATAATATGACGTAATGTTGCATGATGACGTAATATTGCACAATGTTGCAAGAGCCTCACCCCACTCCCATTTGTTGCAAGAGTGCCACCCCCACCCACTTTGTTGCAAGAGTGCCACCCCATCCCCCTTTGTTGCAAAAAAAGAAAATAAGAAAGAAAGAGAGAGAGTGCCAATCTTTGTTGCCAACCCCAAATTGGGATTGCAAGGGGCATGCAACTTGGAGGCGGAGTTCTCCCCCAAGCTATTCCCCCTAAGCTGAACCCCCCAAAGGGATATACCTAACCTAAGAGGCCTCTATGGGGGTGAAGGGGTTTCCTCAAACAGCCAAACAGCCTGCCAGTTTGTGCTATATATTTAATTAATTCATATATTAATCAGCCTAGAAGACTGAGTTGCCAGATAGCAATATTTATTAAATTATTTCATATATTATTCATCCATTTGACTGCTAAATACCACCATATATTTATATGACGATAGTTGTCAGGTACCACCATTTATTTTAATTCGTTACCACAACAGATGATTCTTCTCCTTAATTCCAACAATTTACTTTAAAAGAAATTCTGTTTATTAAATAAATAATTAGAATCTAAACACACTCTCTTTACACAACTAAAATAAATCACTTTATTACATAATTCCTATTTTTATTATTATTATTAATATCGCAATTCACGCTAAATCACGAGTAACAGTGGGAAAGGATGCGCTTATATATATATATATATATATATATATATATAATAAACGAATGAACAACTCGTGCACGCACACACACACACACACACACACATATATATATATATATATATATATATATATATATATATATATATATATATATGAAAATTATTTCACGAAAGTAACACGTGAAAAATATTTATGATGAATAAAACCACGAAGGAAAGGAAACACAAAATGGTGCTCAAGCGCTTTCGTCTAATGACATCCTCAGGAACACTGAAGTTCATAAAAAGGTTACAGCCTATATATAGGTTACAGAAAGAAAAAAAAAAGAAAAAATAAATAACATACACACACATATACATATATATATTATACATACATATCTATAAATACAAATACATACATACATACATACATACATATATATACAATAAACAGAGAAGTAAAAATAAAAAATAAAAAATTAAAACCTTAAAGGATTACCAGTGAGGCGTACAGATTTGTAAGGAAAAATATCGATTTTTAGCACAAGATCAAATGGATTATAAAAATACAAATTTATACTGGAACTCTGCCCGGGTTTTAACACACTGCTGCCTATGGTCAGGTTTCGATATATATAAAAAAATAAAATGCAAATTAAAAGTTAATAAAGTAGAAGACAAGTTTACCAAAGATTTAATGTTTTACCCTTCTTATCTAAATCTGTTTTAAAGGAATTCAAAATAACAGGATCGAGTTGAAAAAGACCTTTGCTTATGTTGAAGTTATTTGAAAGTTGGATAATGGCAGACTCAAGAATATTTCTATTAACAATGTTGCTTGAATGGAATAAAACTGAAGCATTATTCCAATCAATACAGTGGGCTAACTCTGACAAATGGACAAAAAGGGCACTGGACAACTGTCCTGTTCTAACGGAATATTGATGCTGTTTTATACGTGTGTGCAAATCCTTTCCCGTCTGACCTATGTAAAAGGAATCACATTGTTTACAACCAATTTTATAGATAATGCCTGAATTATTGGTAGGGCTATTTTTTACTATGATATTTTTCACAATATTGTTATATGAAAATACTACATTAATATCCAAAAGTTTAAGTACATTAGCAATGCCTAAAAAGCCCGGGAAAAATGGAAGTACTAAAATATTTTTTGACAAAGTACGAGTGTTAATATTGACACGATAGAAAGTTCGTTTTGCCTTGTTGAGACAACAAGAAGGCCATATTTTCATCAATGTTTCTCCGCGCCCTTAGGATCGCCAGTCCGGAATACATCGATGCCGAATTGGAAAAAATCAACGGTATTGGAAGTGATTTGTGTTATCCATCTGCGTTTATGGAATCTTGTCTCAACAAGGCAAAACGAACTTTCTATCGTGTCAATATTAACACTCGTACTTTGTCAAAAAATATTTTAGTACTTCCATTTTTCCCGGGCTTTTTAGGCATTGCTAATGTACTTAAACTTTTGGATATTAATGTAGTATTTTCATATAACAATATTGTGAAAAATATCATAGTAAAAAATAGCCTACCAATAATTCAGGCATTATCTATAAAATTGGTTGTAAACAATGTGATTCCTTTTACATAGGTCAGACGGGAAAGGATTTGCACACACGTATAAAACAGCATCAATATTCCGTTAGAACAGGACAGTTGTCCAGTGCCCTTTTTGTCCATTTGTCAGAGTTAGCCCACTGTATTGATTGGAATAATGCTTCAGTTTTATTCCATTCAAGCAACATTGTTAATAGAAATATTCTTGAGTCTGCCATTATCCAACTTTCAAATAACTTCAACATAAGCAAAGGTCTTTTTCAACTCGATCCTGTTATTTTGAATTCCTTTAAAACAGATTTAGATAAGAAGGGTAAAACATTAAATCTTTGGTAAACTTGTCTTCTACTTTATTAACTTTTAATTTGCATTTTATTTTTTTATATATATCGAAACCTGACCATAGGCAGCAGTGTGTTAAAACCCGGGCAGAGTTCCAGTATAAATTTGTATTTTTATAATCCATTTGATCTTGTGCTAAAAATCGATATTTTTCCTTCCAAATCTGTACGCCTCACTGGTAATCCTTTAAGGTTTTAATTTTTTATTTTTTATTTTTACTTCTCTGTTTATTGTATATATATGTATGTATGTATGTATGTATGTATTTGTATATATAGATATGTATGTGTATATATATATATATGTATATGTGTGTGTGTATGTATGTTATTTATTTTTTCTTTTTTTTTTTTTCTTTCTGTAACCTATATATAGGCTGTAACCTTTTTATGAACTTCAGTGTTCCTGAGGATGTCATTAGACGAAAGCGCTTGAGCACCATTTTGTGTTCCCTTTCCTTCGTGGTTTTATTCATCATATATTATATATATATATATATATAAAATTTTATTTTCACAGTTAACTAGAAATAATATTCAGTGAATTTTCAAGTTCATTTCATTATATATGATTTCGATGCAGTTAAAACTGTTCGAGCAGTTTCAACGCGTGTACAAAATTTTTATTTTTATTTTTAAATTAAACAGGTTTGAATCGAACTTAATAGTAAAGTTGTCGGATTTTTTTTAAGGCGCTGCATTTAATTGAGTAATAACTATTTATATCAACGAAATAATTGCTTTCCATTTAAACTAAAACCTCATTGCTGATCTTACTGTCGCTATAAAAATGTATTCGAATTAACTGACGCATAGCACAGCCACCACACAAAAAAGGTATCACATCACCAACAATCGTCATACGCGCACAACCACCAACACCTCGGCAGGGAATGATTGTCATCTCTTTCACATCAACCCACCGAATTGCTCATTTTGACAAAGATTAAGGTTTTCACACCACACTAGACCTACAGTTTAACATGGAATCAGAAATACATCTCGGCAGGGAATGATTGCCATCTCTTTCACATCAACCCGCCGGATTACACATTTTGACAAAGATTAAGGTTTTCACACCACACTAGACCTACAGTTTAACATGGAATCAGAAATACACCTCGGCAGGGAATGATTGCTCACTCTTTCACATCAACCCACCGATTTGCTCATTTTGACAAAGATTAAGCTTTTCACCCGCATTAGACCTACAGTTTAACACGGAATCAGAAATACATCTCGTCAGGGAATGATTGCTAGCTCTTTCACACCATAATTTCATCGAGATAATTCAAGCTCATATACAGGACCTACATTGTCTATAAGATCTGTGGCGCGTGGAACATGCGGCCTTCAGAAGATGTGAACATCTGCTCTCTGGACCAGTTCAAGAAAATGGATAGGCCGAACCTTGCGATGTAGGAATTTTTTCCATGGAACCGTAACCACTGATACAGCCTCGGTACGGATTGCAATGCTTACTGAGGCACTTCTTGTCCTTGTATCTCCCACATGTACACCTACATTGTGTCCGACAGCACACAAACTCCAAAATTGTTGTGAAAGATGCAAAAAGTGTAATGAAAAAGAACAGCTTCAGAGTTCATTCACACCATGCGTACACTTATCTCGTGTACGCAGTGTACACCTTCCACATTGTGTCTGACAAGCTATTTTTCCTGTACGCGAGAGAATACACACCTGAAATTCACAGCTTGCACCGCTCAACTGAGTACGCAGGGGTAGAGGTATCCCCAGGTAGTAGCAGGATTCACTTTTTTAGGCGTAAATGGCTTGTTCAGGTTGAGTTGTCAGATACCACTTTTTATTTTACCTGTTCAGGTATACATTATTATGGAGAGTTACCAGATACCCTTTTTATTCTAATTGTTTAGGTATACATTATTAGGTTGGCCAGATTGTACCATTTATTTAATTAATTCTTAAAAGTTGGCTTAGAATTCCGCTAGTAGGTGTAGAAGGCGTAACCAACCATTTGGTATAATTGTTTACAACCAAAAGAATTAAATAAAACAACATTACATCATTCTGTTTATTATAAATATATAGAAAATAAATATACATTTGAATGTTCAATTAAAAATAATAATAGTTTAAGAAATGTGAACGAGGAATATGCATATAAACAAACATATATCCGTCAATATAACAGTACAGGAGAAAATATATATATATATTATATATATATATATATATATATATATATATATATATGTCGCGCATACGTTGTGCGAGTCTCTGCCCGCTTGCGATTTTTTTGGGTTAATGCACTTTGGACAATCCAACGAAGGTGGTCCTTCTTGGGTAAGCTCGGCCTTGGCCGAGAGCATCCGAGTATCAATATAAAATACCAAGTTTCTTACCAAGTTTGTTTTTTTCCCGAAGGGATGAATGGAAACACTTCACTCAAAAATTGGAGTTTTAGTTCACTCATAAATTTTTTTATTTACAAAGTTTATACAGAATGAGCACTGATAAATAATCAGAAGTTTACAGGGGGAGAGGTTTACCTCTTACAACAACAGCTCAAGCAGGAGTTACAGGGTAGAGGTTCGACCCCATTTCACAATATTAAGGTGGGGATTGAAGCGAGGAGGCTTGTCCTCCTCGAGTAAGAGTTACGGCAGGAATTTAAAATGAGGAGGCTGGCCTCCTTGGTCTAAGCCTCAGGCAGGAATTTAAAATGAGAGAGGAGCCACCTCTGGTAACAACGGCTCAGGCAGGAATTATTTTAGTCAGGGAGGTGCAACCTCGGGTAACAACGGGCCAGACAGGAATGATTTAATTTACAATACAAGAAATAAATAAGCCTCAATTTGGGGGAATGCAGTCGAAGGTTAAGCTCCCACTTTAGCTGGAGAGCTAAAGAATTCTGACGTTAAGCATAATTTAAGCAAAAAGTTAACAAAAAAAGATACTAATTTTTGTAAGGTATACACTTTTGGGTGGCGACATAATGTCGGGGGACCGACATGTACAGAGTACATTAAGTACATAAATTACATTATATTACATACATTAATTACCGTTAATTACAATTTTAGCAATTTGTTAATTGACATATCTAATACTGAAGTAATCTGAATAGGTAACACAATTTAAACAATGAAGGAGAGTTCTCCGTTGTTTTATAATTTAAAGGGGATTAACGACAATTATATATATTTATAGTTAACAGTGACTACGCCAAATTATGTCAAATATTATTAGAAGAATGGGTGGTTATTATAGTTTGAAAGTCTAATTAGCCAGCGATGAGGAAAGCGGAGAAAAGATACGGTGTACTTTTCATTTGAAAGTACACGGACATTAATGATAACGTAAGACATAAGTAACGGAATTTGAATGACAATTAGGTAGAAGTAGTAAGTACAGGTAATGAGAACGTGGATAACGATGTGCCTACGTAGATAATAACCAGTAGCCTGGCAGGGAACAATATGGTATATTATAATAATATAACATCACATCTTAACGTTATAAATTGGTAGCAGAGGCATGAGAGAAGAGTTCGAATTCAGAGGCTCGCTTTTGACGACGTAATCGGAATTCGAGCCTTCGTCTCAGCAATAATAGACAACTTGCGAGAGGTGAAATAATAAAAAAGAAAATAAACAAAAAGAATACATGTACGTATCATGATCGTCAATAGACATGTACGACTGCACACGGTAGTCTACACATATCATTCGTCACACAATAGGTTGTGTGCGTAATATAGACACGAGTAAACATAGACTGATAAGTTGATAGAGAATAACTAGACAATGGGTAATAGGTAATAAAATAGGTAATAGGTGATAAAATTAATAAAGGACAACGGTCAAGAAGGAACATGGATGTATGAATGAGTATGGTTGCATAACACCGACAGGACACAACATATAAATAATGACTTATAGATAGTAAAGCTTTTATTAGTATTAAAGAATGTACCATACATTGAATACTAAGGATAGACTCATACTAAGCACGTGATCGAAACGTGAAGGAAACTAAGTTACTTTATGACGTCAGAGTGACTTACTCTGTACTTACAGCATAAGTCATTATTTGGGAGAAATCAAAGGAGACGAATTAGAGAGGCACAGCTAAGGGGGGGACATTCGCTGTTTACAGCGAACTTCTAATGGCACAAACATGGATACTGTTCAACCATAGAAATGGTAAATCGCATTGTTGTGACACTATGGTAAATCGCATGGTTGTGACACTGCTCTCCCCTATGAAAAAGGATGTTATGTTATGTTATGTTATGTTATGTTATGGTAAATCGCATGGTTGTGACACTGCTCTCCCCTATGAAAAAGGATGTTATAATTTAAGCAAAAAGTTAACAAAAAAAGATACTAATTTTTGTAAGGTATACACTTTTGGGTGGCGACATAATGTCGGGGGACCGACATGTACAGAGTACATTAAGTACATAAATTACATTATATTACATACATTAATTACCGTTAATTACGTTAAGCATAATTTAAGCAAAAAGTTAACAAAAAAAGATACTAATTTTTGTAAGGTATACACTTTTGGGTGGCGACATAATGTCGGGGGACCGACATGTACAGAGTACATTAAGTACATAAATTACATTATATTAAATATATATAATTGTCGTTAATCCCCTTTAAATTATAAAACAACGGAGAACTCTCCTTCATTGTTTAAATTGTGTTACCTATTCAGATTACTTCAGTATTAGATATGTCAATTAACAAATTGCTAAAATTGTAATTATCGGTAATTAATGTATGTAATATAATGTAATTTATGTACTTAATGTACTCTGTACATGTCGGTCCCCCGACATTATGTCGCCACCCAAAAGTGTATACCTTACAAAAATTAGTATCTTTTTTTGTTAACTTTTTGCTTAAATTATGCTTAACGTCAGAATTCTTTAGCTCTCCAGCTAAAGTGGGAGCTTAACCTAAATTGAGGGTATGTTCGGTCATACGGGTGAATTTCACGAACATACGAAGCCAGACAAATCAGCTGCATGGTTAGGTTGTCTTGCGATCGGGCATGTGGGTCATTCGGTTAAAGGTTTTCGCAACATGCCAGGAAGCAATGGACTGACCATACGAGCCTTGCTTACTCAAGAGGAGGTGGTGTATCGGGATTAAGACGAATGACTTTCACTGGTTTCAGAAAAGGATCCAGGAACAGCCAAAGAGAAAGATTTGCAAAGTAGAAGGCAAGAAGGGCGAAAACATGAATTCGCGGAAGAAAAATGAAAATGATCGATGGAACGATCATATTATGGTAGTGAGGAATATTCCGCGCTTGCCCTTCCGCGCGTACAACTTCCGACGGAGGAGTAGGTTCGGGTTCGCTCCCGGCACCTATGGGCTTAGCCTCGGAATTAGGTGTAAATTCCTCTACCTTTGAAAACAGAATCAAGTCATCTTCCTTAAATAGGGATTTAAGCGAAATGACCAAATCGGAACTTAAGGGAAACGAGTTTTCAAATTTATTTGGAGTAGCCAAAACACTGGGAACTTCAAGTTCCGGCCTAACTGTCACTGAAGGAGGTGACTCGCTCTCGATGGAGTCACAGGGGTTTACTGTGAAGACATTCGAGTCTTCATACTCAAAATTACCAAAAGTATGTTGGTTTTCTAGTTCTTCGTTCGTCGGAACTAGAACGGAACAATTGACAATTGATGAAGAATCTTCCCCATCTGGTAGCAGTTCCTTTTTATTTTGAACTGGTTCCAGGGAGTCCGTCGGGCTCTCTGAAACGAGTCTTTCACCCTCAGCTGAAAAGACCGAAGAATAGGGTGACAAACATATTCGAAAAGTGAGTTCTTTCCTCGAATTAGGCCTGCTTCTCTATCGGCCCAATAAAAATCGTGCGTAATAGGAAATTCATCCCCAGGAGTAAGTCTCCATCACACTTCAATTCAGATACGACCACAAATGGGGTCAGATAAGGGACTGAATCAAACTCAATAGGAAGGATGATTTCTCCGGTACTGTATTCTTCCCAGTCATCATCAATGCAGGACAAACGAGAATGCAAATCGAATTTTTCCGTAGCCACCTTGAGTAACTTCTCGCATACATCGTGGTTAATGTAATTCGCCTGACAGCCAGTTTCAACAAGAGCCAAAACTGCTTGGTTGTTAACAGAAGTTTTCATGAAAATTTGTGAGCTCTCGTCAATAAGCTCCATTTCAAAAGTCCAAGAAGGCGTCTCCGAAACATGTGAACACGCTTCGTCTGCATCAGCGATGGTTTCGCACGAGGTTGGGGTATTGGGAGGAAAACCAAAATTTGGAATATCGCAATCAGGGGAATCGGGTGACCAACTGGAGAGACATGATGTCTGCAAGTGACAATACGTCTCTACGTGAGCACTTTGCTCTTTAGGAAAAGATTGCTTGCTACACTGCTCACAACACAAACTAACGGAGTTTAACACGAAGTCATTGGGACACGATCGATTCATTACTAAACTGTTACTGTCAAAAACTGACTCGCCTACAGGACCTTGTGGGGTAGTCTCCCCAGCTGCTAGTACAGCAGAAAAAGCATCATCTGAAGCAAGATGACGGTCATCATGACCAATGTTCCCTCTAATTTTTTTTAATCCGTGTGCGCAAGAAATTTTCGTTGTGTATATATTTAGATTCATGGTGAAAAATTGTGCAAACTTTTCTGATCGCTATTATCTTCAAAATGAAATATATATAAATATTAAATACTTAATGAACATTATTTCCATAAGGTGATAGCTTGATCATTACGGTACTATTAAATGATATTAAAAAACTGTTTACAATATTATATATTCTTAAAAAAGAAAACATTTTATCCATTCTAAAAATATGAATAAAATAAAAAATAGTAAAATAAAATTCAACAAAATAAAGAAATAAAATAAAAATAACATTAATTGAAAATGACTATTTTAGTTATCATTTTTCAGAAAATTTTTAGCATTTAGCAATTTAAAATAGACTATCAAGATTAATACATGATTTTATCCTTTCACAAAATAGGAATAAAATAAAAATAATTTTTTTTTTATGAATTATGAGATAATTACTATTCGTTTTTATGCAAAAATAAGAAAGAGAAGGTTTATATTCAACGCGTTAATGCATAAAAGAAAAAAATGCAAATACATAGGGTAAAAAAAATCCGTATTGCTTAATTGCGCGGACGTCGGCGAAGTCGGGCGGAAGGGGTTAATACTTAAAAGAGCGACTATAGAGTATGTTGATGCAAATGGTCAGACCTTGTGTGACGGTATATTTTTGAAATTACTTCATTTACTGTCGTGACTTATGATACGCTTGAGCCTGTGCGCATTTTATTTTGCTGTGTGCGCGGTTTTCACAACGCATGTGCGCGCGCACACGCGCACACCTTAGAGGGAACATTGATCATGACCAAAAAAATCAAAAACAGGGTCATCTTTCAGACCACTTAAACGAGGCGGCATTGCCGATTGGCCGTTGGCCGAAGTAAACTCAAAACAATTCGGGTAAATATATATACACACCTTGAATATAGTCTTTGATGTGTCTATTGTTAACTTATTTATTACACTTGTTTGTAAATATATATGTCTTGAATATAATCTTTGATGTGTCTATTGTTAACTTATTTATTACACGTATTTGTAAATATATATGACTTGAATATTTCGTTTATTAAATAAATCATGTTTCAATTAGCGTTACCTTGGATTCCCTGCGTGGTCAGTTGATTGCAGTAAGCCCTTGAGCTCAGACGTGTATTCCCCTGCGTAGAAGAAAATGGCTACCTTTAATATTGCTTGTTCAACGTTTATGAAATGGTATTCAGCAAAGTGTCAAGATGTGGTGGATACCGAAAAACTTCCTATTCCTCCCTCCTTTGACTTTTAAAACCACATTGGATCGTGCGAAGGATCAAGATGTACAAATACTCTATGGTTATTCTGGTGAGAGCGTTGTAGGCTTTCGTTCCACAGACGATGTATTGAAGTATGCTGTAGACCTAAGCTTTATAAAGTCTCACATATACAGTGAAGTAAAAGAAACAACGCGTGCAAAAGAGAAGCAGCAGATGTGGATAGTGAGCCTTGTGGATGAGTGGTGTGATAAACGGTATTATATCATGCTACACCATGTCAAGTACTCGTACACTTCGGTTGAAAATGTGAATCTCGTCATCATGGACAATCTTAAGTATTTTTACCACTATATTAATGTATATCATGATGAGGTTCGTAATGAGGTTGTTGCTAGTGCCTTGCGTGAGTTTTTAGCAGACTTTAGAGACGAGTATCGTCTGTTAAATTAAAAATAAAAATATGGACATATGTTCCTCTCAAATAGTGCGCCGGAGTGTGAAGATGTTTAGTTTGTTGAAATGGTGAATGGTAAAAAAATAAAACTGCCTATAACGAGCAGTTGTCGTAACGACTTAGAAGATTATTTCAATTACCGCTATGTTGAGTGAAGATGAGTTCACGATTGAAAAGCTCGGGTCGGTAGAAATAAACCCTCGATTGGAAAGGGGTGTTTATAAACTTGTGTTTAATAATGTGGCTAACGATGAACTCTTTGTGCGTATTTTTAATTGTATTCTAGCCGTATTTAAAGATAACTTACCAACCGACTGTAAAGTGGGAACAAAAATAGTACTGAACAATATGAAGGCCCATCATATCGAGTACAGGTTTCCCTATACTTTAAGCGGTGAAATATTATTAAACCGCGTATACTGCGTGATGCAGAGCAATAATGATGTAATTGTAGACTCCAATAAGTGCGAGTTTAGTATTTTGAAAAAAAGGGAAATGTATTTATATATTTACATATTTGTGTGTGTGTGTGTGTGTGTGTGTGTGTGTGTGTGTGTGTGTGTGTGTGTGTTTCTACTATATTGGTGGCTATACGATTTCTTATTTTGCGCGGTAGAAGATAAAGTGTATGTATTTATTTAACATAATTGTGTGTATATATATATTTCTGTTATATTGATGGTTATATTATTTCTTATTTTTTATGTTGCGCGGTAGAAGATAAAGTATATGTATTTATTTATTTAGTTGTGTGTATATATTTCTGCTATGTTGATGGTTATATTATTTCTTATTTTTTATTTTTGTGTTTTGATCATCCCAATGTATATTTATTTTCTATATATCTCCATAATTGTGTATATATTATATATATATATATATATATATATATATTTCTCCTGTACTGTTATATTGACGGATATATTTTTGTTTATATGCATATTCCTTGTTCATATTTCTTAAACTATTATTATTTTTAATTGAACATTCAAATGTATATTTATTTTCTACATATTTATATTAAACAGAATGATGTAATGTTGTTTTATTTAATTCCTTTGGTTGTAAACAATTATACCAAATGGTTGGTTACGCCTTCTAAACCTACTAGCGGAATTCTAAGCCAACTTTTAAGAATTAATTAAATAAATGGTACAATCTGGCCAACCTAATAATGTATACCTAAACAATTAGAATAAAAAGGGTATCTGGTAACTCTCCATAATAATGTATACCTGAACAGGTAAAATAAAAAGTGGTATCTGACAACTCAACCTGAACAAGCCATTTACACCTAAAAAAGTGAATCCTGCTACTACCTGGGGATACCTCTACGCCTGCGTACTCAGTTGAGCGGTGCAAGCTGTGAATTTCAGGTGTGTATTCTCTCGCGTAGAAGAAAAATAGTGTGTCGGACACAATGTGGAAGGTGTACACTGCGTACACGAGATAAGTGTACGCATGGTGTGAATGAACTCTGAAGCTGTTCTTTTTCATTACACTTTTTGCATCTTTCACAACAATTTTGGAGTTTCTGTGTTGTCGGACACAATGTAGGTGTACATGAGGGAGATACAAGGACAAGAAGTGCCTCAGTAAGCATTGCAATCCGTACCGAGGCTGTATCAGTGGTTACGGTTCCATGGAAAAAATTCCTACATCGCAAGGTTCGGCCTATCCATTTTCTTGAACTGGTCCAGAGAGCAGATGTTCACATCTTCTGAAGGCCGCATGTTCCACGCGCCACAGATCTTATAGACAATGTAGGTCCTGTATATGAGCTTGAATTATCTCGATGAAATTATGATGTGAAAGAGCTAGCAATCATTCCCTGACGAGATGTATTTCTGATTCCATGTTAAACTGTAGGTCTAATGCGGGTGAAAAGCTTAATCTTTGTCAAAATGAGTAATTCGGTGGGTTGATGTGAAAGAGATGGCAATCATTCCCTGCCGAGATGTATTTCTGATTCCATGTTAAACTGTAGGTCTAGTGTGTTGTGAAAACCTTAATCTTTGTCAAAATGAGCAATTCGGTGGATTGATGTGAAAGAGATGGCAATCATTCCCTGCCGAGATGTATTGTTAATTCCACGTTAAACTGTAGGTCTAGTGTGGTGTGAAAACCTTAATCTTTGTCAAAATGAGTAATTCGGTGGGTTGATGTGAAAGAGATGGCAATCATTCCCTGCCCAGATGTATTTCTGATTCCATGTTGTGGCACTCTTGCAACATTGTGCAATATTACGTCATCATGCAACATTACGTCATATTATGCAACTCTTCAAGTAATAGAACTGTTAAGCAACAGCGATCACAATATGATAGAGTTTGTCCTCTCAGTAAGTCACTCGAAACCAGCTAATTCGACTAAAATTCCTAACTTTCCAGCAAGCAGACTTTTGTAAATTTCGAAATGAATTGTCACACGTTAATTGGGAAAACGTACACAATAATATACATATGGAAAATACTTGAGGGCTCTGTCCCTAACCTCAGAAATGAAATAGAAACAAACTAGAATGAGA
>JAJOZX010003164.1:502500-514338 GCA_023014485.1 Bathynomus jamesi
AAGCTTTGTATCAAGGATTGTAAATTCACTTTCAATGGCGAGCATTATCAACAAGTTTTTGGGATGGCCATGGGCAACCCTTTGTCGCCCCTTCTCTCCAATATTTATATGGAGTTTTTTGAAATTACTTACATTCCGAGAATCCTGGGGGTTGGCATCCCTTGGTTGCGGTACGTCGACGATATTTTGTGTATCTGGCCCATCAATCGTGACCTGGATGACTTCCTCCTTCAGTTAAATGACCAAGTCCCTCCATTAAATTTACTTTAGAAGTGGAACAAGACAACTCAATCCCGTTTTTGGATGTGCGTGTTCATAGGGATAGCCCGTGTTTTAAGTTTAGTATCTATCGGAAAAAAAAAAAATTTGTCCTAAGTACACTTTTACTCTGGACATGACACCCCTATTAAAAAGGCCATATTTTCCTCAATGTTTCTCCGCGCTCTTAGGATCGCCAGTCCGGAATACATCGATGCCGAATTGGAAAATATCAACGGTATTGGAAGTGAGTTGTGTTACCCATCTGCGTTCATGGAATCTTGTCTTAATAAGGCTAAACGAACCTTCTATCGTGTGAATAATAACACTCGCACCTTGTCAAAGAATATTTTAGTACTTCCATTTTTCCCGGGCTTCTTAGGCATTGCTAATGTACTTAAACTTTTGGATATCAGTGTAGTTTTTTCATATAACAATATTGTGAAAAACATCATAATAAAAAATAGCCCTACCAATAATTTAGGCATTATCTATAAAATTGGGTGTAAGCAATGTGATTCCTTTTACATAGGTCAGACGGGAAAGGATTTGCAAACGCGTGTAAAACAGCATCAATATTCCGTTAGAACGGGACAGTTGTCCAGTGCCCTTTTTGTCCATTTGTCAGAGTTATCCCATTGTATTGATTGGAATAATGTTTCAGTTTTGTTTCACTCTAGCCATTGTTAATAGAAATATTCTTGAGTCGGCTATAATTCAACTTACAAATAACCTTAACATGAGTAAAGGTCTGTTTCAACTCGATCCCGTTGCTCTGAATTCCTTCAGAATGGATTTAAACAAAAAGGGCAGGTTGTTAAATCTTTGGTAAAAATTTGTTTTTGTCTTTTGTTTTTCTTACAATTTTATTTTTCAATTTTTTGCTGTATGCGTGTATATGTATGTATGTATGTGTATGTGAGTATGTGTGTGGTCATTGCAGTTAAATGTGTTTGTATGTATATGTGTGTATATGTATGTATGTATGTGTGTATATGTATGTATGTATGTATGTATGTATGTATGCAGTTAAATGTATATATATATATATATATATTATGTGTATGTACCTTACCTTACCTTACAACCTCACAAAGGTTCTGCGCGTTGATTTCTCATTTCGCGATGGTCAAGCTTGTATGTGTATATATATATATGTGTGTGTGTGTGTGTGTTTGTATATATGTGTGTATATGTATATATATTTGGTTATGCGGGTATACATGTGTACGTGTATTATTTGTAATTTTTTCAATTTATATTTATTTTTATTTCTTTATTCTTTTGCGACCTACCGTTTTTTCAGACAATAATTATAAAACAAATTTGGTAATTTTTTTCCCTTATGCATATATATAATATATATATATATATATCTGTATATATTGCGTTTATATTTCGTATATATACCGTATATATGTTGTATATATATTTTATTGTTCTTTATATATCATCTAGGCATCATTTTGTTTTCCAATTTATATTTACTTGTACTTTTTTATTCGTTTGTGACTATAATATGCAAATGTGGTAATTTTTTCCCTTATAAATTGGTTGCCTCTCTTAAAATTTATCTTTCAATTTATTATTATTATTTTTTATTATTTTTTTAATAATTAATTTTTTTTTTTTGGTTTATTTCTTTATTTCTTTGTGACATATATATCAATTTGGCATCATCTATTAAATTGATTGTAAAACTTCCCTTTTGAGCTTGAATTTGTAGACTCCACTTACAATATTTATATTTATTTTTATTTCTTTATTCTTTGTGACCTGTTCCATAAACAAGCCATTTGAATTTATATTGAAGGTCGGCCAAAGTGCTATAAGTGTCTTTTTATATATATATATATTATATATATATATATAATATATATACATATGTATGTATATATATTTGTGGTTTTTTTATTTGCCTGTTTATTTCTTTATGATTATTTAGGCTGTGACATATATATCACTAAGGCACTATTTGGTAATTAATTTTTTCTCAATTTATATTTATATTTATTTTTATTTCTTTATTCTTTTGTGACCTGTTTCATAAACTATAAATGTTGGCTCCTCCCACAATTTTTTCTATGCTTACTATATATATGTATATGTATATATATATATATATATGTATATGTATATATATATGAATATGTATGTATGTATGTTTATTTTTGTAACCTATATATTGCCTTGATCTGTCCTTTCACTCCAGTGTTCCTGAGGATTCATTAGACGAAAGCGCTTGAGCACCCGTTTGTGTTTCTTTTTTCCTTCGTGGTTTTATTCATCATAAATACTTTTCACGTGTCACTTTCGTGAAATAATTTTTCATATATATATATATATATATATATATATATATATATATATATTACTTGTAAGAAAGAGAATAATTAATATATAAAGAATAACAGCATTTCACTTTCATAATTTTATTCAAGAATATTCCGAAATATATATGTAATTAATTTAAGTGACTTTGTTAATGCTTTAAACTGATTACAGAGGGTAACTTGTGAAATGGTATAATACTGTTGGTTTGCTTCCGCCCGAATTCTTCATTCTGACGAAGGACAAGCTTTTCACTTCACCTTAGACCTACAGTTTAACGTGGAATCTGAACCACGCCCCACCAGCAGCCCAGCGTCTTAACCACTAAGCTTCCAAGGGTACCCATTTATCTACCAACCAATTTCTTTATTGTATGGAAGGATGAACCTCTGAGTTTTGCTGCTTGCCGCCTGCCGTCACCGGGTCTCGATCCCAAATCCGAAAGATTCGTAGTCAGCGACGCTAACCACTACAATTGATGCAATGATTGATTGTTATAATGACAGGCTGGGTTAACAATTTATGATGTCCTACAGTATCACCGGTTGAAGGTGGCTAATGGAGTAGGCCTACTATAATATTTCTGAGTGATACGAATTGCTTCGAGGTCACCAGCTTGGATTACACCCAAGCAAATATTGTTAAGGTTATAAAAAGCACCTTATTGTTTTGTATTTAATTAAGAAAATAAATCTGTTCTTTGTTCACAGTGAATAACATGATTGACAGTAATTACACTGTGTAACACTGATTCTGTTTATATAGAATTTTTTGTTTTTATATGCATTTGTGGGCGCTGAGTCCAAATCTGGCCTTAGTTTGTGTGTATCATCAATGGTTTCAGAGATAATCCATTTTTCATGTTTTACCAGTATAATGTTATTATGGGCGCAGCAATATCAGAATAATCAGGAATTGTCGGGAACATTCCGGATGTTCGTTGACAGTTTCTTGCTCTAGAAATTGCCCGATACTTCCACTGTGCTATATAAAGAAGAGCGCAGAGTCTGAAGTCAGTAAGTGTAAGCACAGCACACAAAGAAAGCAGGTTGTTTGTCTGATAGTTACCAGCAGTGAGGTACTGTGTTTCTGTGCTTCTCTGTGCTGACGATTTGAGTGTTATCGCTCCTCTTTACAGGTTATGATTAATGTAGTACAGTTTGGTAAAGAGAATGGCAACTAGAGCTTGTAAGCACTCGCCGGATATATTCTGCTACGTTTGTGGGTATTACATAGGCCCAAAGCAAGTATCGCACAAGATTGTGAAAGGCACCAAGTTCTGGATCGCGTATCGGCTCTATTTTGGTATGCCTATGGGTGACCAAGATAAGCCCTGGGCACCCCATGTGATCTGTGGAAGCTGCCGCGCCACACTTGAAGGGTGGCTGCGGGGAGTACGCAAGGCAATGCCCTTTGCGGTACCCAGAATATGGAGAGAACCAAAGAGCCACCACGACGATTGCTACTACTGCATGGTAGATGTTTCTAAGTACAGGAAAGTTAAAGGAAGGCAGACTCTTCAGTATCCAAGCATAGCGTCGTCCATAGCTCCTGTACCACATGGCGAAGGTCTTCTAATACCACGTCCACCAGAACAGGTATCTATCCATTACTTTACCTTCTGTATTTACAGACTGTGGGTCATATGTGTCGATTTTTCTTAGTGCTGTTGCTCTTCTACATATAGCTATGCTATATTTTGTTTCTTTGCTTTGCAGGTTGAAAATGAGGATGCAGCTAGCTCATCTGATATGTCGGCTGGTGAGGACAGTCATGATGAAGAATATACAGTAACTTTCAGTACAAACCCTCACTTTCCAAATCAGAGGGAATTGGACGACTTAATTAGAGATTTGGGTCTGACGAAATCAGGGTCTGAGCTTCTGACCTCCAGACTCAAAGAGTGGAATTTGCTTGGAGAAGACTGCAAGAGCACTGTATACCGAAAGCGGCATGAAGAGTTTGCAAGGTTCTACGATGTCAATGGCTCTCTCTGTTATTGCAGCGAGGTTAATGGTCTATTCACAGCTATTGGGTTAACACATATACCCTCAGAGTGGCGCCTGTTTATTGACAGTTCAACTCGGAGTTTAAAAGCTGTTCTACTCCACAATGGGAACAAATATCCATCTATACCAGTTGCACATTCTGTTCAAATGAAAGAGGACTGTGAAAATGTCAAACAACTGCTCACTCAAATCAGGTATGAACAATATGACTGGGACGTGTGTGGTGATTTCAAAATGATTGGTTTCCGGTTAGGTTTACAAGGAGGGTTTACTAAATATTCGTTTTCTTTGCCTGTGGGATAGCAGGGCTTCAACTGAGCATTATAAAACAGTTCAGTGGCCTCCACGTGAAGGACTGCAACCAGGAAAGTACAATGTACTCAGGGAACCTCTTGTGAAGCCTGACATAGTTCTGCTACCATCTCTCCATATTAAGGCTTGTTATTCTCTTATCGGTTCTCCTCATGATATATATTGTATCCTTTGCACCATTTTGGTTTTTTTCAAACAATTTTGGCTCAATAAACATTAATTTCCAATAGTGTTTTTATTTTCAGAAAAAATTTGTAGTCTTCTTTATATACTTTGCCATATGAAAAGTGTGATAACCTATATTTTTGAAACGGTTGATGAGAGAGGAAAACCAATAACATTTTTAGAATCAGCGCCCCGAATCATTAAGAAACGACAGAAAAATCACAATAAACAGAAAATTTTTCAAATTTTTTTTACCCAGTGTTATAGTGAATAACAATTATTTAACGGCCATTATATTATGCTAAGATGACATGGAGCTGAGCCAATAAATAAAATGGTTAAGAGCCTAATTGGCAAGTAATGCATTCATTTATGGTAGGCTAATGGCATGCAAAAATAGAAACAGCATGAAATATGAAACCTAGTGATAACAGAAATTATGCACGTACGTTTTGGTACACTGAATAGAATAAGTAACACACTGATTATGTAGGCTAAAGGTTATGCATAAATGAATATGGAATAAATGCTTGCAGCCTAATAATAATAGAAATTAAGCACGTACGTTTTGGTACACTGAATAGAATACGTAGCACACTGATTATGTAGGCTAAAGGTTATGCATGAATGAACATGGAATAAGATGCTGCAGCCTAATGATAATTGGAAGAAATGCTATGACAGTGGTTATATGGATATCATTTACATAACGGCAATTATATGATGCTAAGGATTACGCATAAATGGAACATAGAACAAGATGCTGCAGCCAAATGATGATTGGAAGAAATGTACGTAAGTTGGTACACTATAAATGGATTAGGCATTCAATAATGAGATGCTTAAATAAATCACGTAAATTAACGGATGCAAAGTATTTATGGATTACACGAAAGAACAATAGCTGGATGGTACACGCATACAGTATTGGAATGACACTTGACTTGGGCACAGGAAATAAGTCTAGTGTGGGTTTGTATTAGAGAATTAGTCTGATGCACAATCAAATATTGTAATGACACTTGGATTAGGAAATAGGCCTACTGCGTTTCAACGAGAGTTAGTTTGAACGATTTGTAAAACACTTTGCGTTTATAGTCTTCACGGTGGTGTTAACGGGCCTATTGGATTCTCGTTGACGGCCGCTTTTCGTAAAGCGGCGAAAGCTGAACCAATGTGAAGTGATATGGGCTTGTTGCTTCGTAGAAGATTCACGTACTGAATCCTCCTTGAGGATGTTTTCTCGTAGCGTGTTGAACTTTGCCGGTGCTCTCGATGATGATTGGTAACCGGTTGAGGTGGAAACACCTATTGCGGTAGTGTTGTTTGTTGCAGGAAGGATTTATAGCTTACGTCAAGTGATGCTTCGTGTAGAGTTGAGATGATGCTTGAGGGACTGAAGCCGGCTGAAGTCGAAACGGCGCGGGGCTTCGAAGAACTGCTTCTGCAGGCTGACGGCGGAAGGTTTTACTTGACGATAGATCGAAAGCCTTGAAGGAACAGCAGGCCGCTCCTCCGGCGGGAAGCCGGAGGGCGGTTGATGTGACAAGTTGTGCTACTGACGTAGGAGAAACGTGACACGTGACGAGAAATGCAAGCGAGAAGTGAGCGAGCGAGTGAGAATGAGCGAGTGAGGATGTGTATCAGTGAAATCTCGCTTATATAACCTCTGTGACGCGGAAACTTTCCCGCTATATCTTGAGACACCTTCGACGCGTCCTTTAGTTGTTAAGGGCTTGCTTTCGCGGGCCTTTTGGGACAAAACAGTTGTTTTTATTGTTTCTGATTCCTTGACCACGTGTGTCTTCTAAGAATGTTTGATGATAGCGTGGAAGAAAGAATTTGTTTGTCTACTTGTTAGTCTATTTCTTGTCGGTCCTCTACATATACAGGGTGTCCGAGAATTATCTGTACAATTTTTGGCTGTTATTAAAAGTCAACCATGAAGTGTAGAAATTCCAGTTTTGTCCCATTTTACAGAGAATCTCATTAAGTTTTTTCTGATATCACGTTTTGACAAGTTTTTTAGAAATGTACGCGGGTGACAGACATTGATGATTTAAAAGCAAGAATCACAGCTGCTATTGAGCGAATTGATGTGGATATGCTGTAGCGTACATGGCAACATTTGGAGTATCGATTGGATGTTTTGCGAATCACTAATGGTGCACATATCGAATGTTTGTAACAACGTTACTTTAATAAAAGAAACTTTTGAAAATACAGATTCTAAATAATCTTGTTTAAGAATTTTACGTGTGATATCAAGAATTTTATTAAAAGATGAAATTGTACAGATAATGTTCGGACACACTGGAATTTCTAAAAACTTGTCAAAACTTGGTATCAGAAAAAACTTAATGAGATTCTCTGTAAAATGGGACAACACTGGAATTTCTACACTTCATGGTTGACTTTTAACAACAGCCAAAAATTGTACAGATAATTCTCGGACACCCTGTACATATATATACTGTATATTAGGCAGAGCTGGGCACTTGCGTTTTTTTGCGCGTTTTTTTGCGGTACTGCGGTACTGCGGTACTACTACCGCACTACCAAACCGGTACCGCATAACGCAGTACCGCAAAGGATCGCTGAAAGGACAGCAGTACCGCTACCGCATTCAAATTTCCCGCGGTACTTTCCGCGGGAAAATTTTTTCAACTATTGCTTCACTGGTAATAAGGTGGATTGAAGGTTGATAAAAAAGATTATGAGAATTAAAAAATTTTAAATTCATCCTAAGTACCTCATTTCCCCCCCCCCCCCCCAAAATGGCCGCCAGCCAGTCATTATACGCTTCATAACTCGAAAAGTATTCTTTTTACAAAAACGTTTGCCGAAGCAAAAATTGTTTATTTCACATTTTCTACCTCCTATAAATGTTTCAGATGTTTAATGAAAATTTTTATTTTTCAGGTTTTTGTTGGATTTGGAATTGGTAATTTCTGATAATTAGTAACAAATATGGCTTCTGCTTCAAACATAAGAGCTACACTGAGTCAATCAAAACCACATTTTATATTTGGAACCATACAAGAGCTTCCTCTTACAACACTGCTAACAAGTAAACAGGTGGACCAATACCATGTTCTTTTCAAAGAAGCCACTTCAGTGACTTTACATAACTCTGATATTTTCAACAAAATTACTGAAGATATACTCTGTATTTGGAGAAAAGCTTCAATTCCTGCAATAGCTGACAAATCAGTTTATATCAAATTAAAGCGGTTCATCGGCAAAGCAAACGATCTTAGTAGATCAAAAAGTAATGTCAAAATGAGAGAAAATTTTCATGACACCTTGGAAGAATTATTCGATATCAGTGCCTGTATATGCCCTTTTATCTCCCGTCAAAACTTTGGCTGTCCTGAGAGCTGCGAAGATGTTCACATAAGATGCACCTGTCGAAGAGAACTGAAGGTACCAAAAGAAGAGCTTCTGTTTTAACAGGATCAGCGATCGACGCGTACAATGAAAATAGGGGTTGTTGATAAAGTCATGACAAAAAGAATTTAAAAAATGCAGTCTAGGAAATTGCGGACAGAAGAAGGAATGGTCAAAAGAAGAAGAAAAATGAAGGACTCTCATATTTTAACCGAAATAGAGTGTTTTTCAGATGTAGAGAGTACTTCCACACAATATGAATTAGACCCACATCAGAGTGAATCAGACTATGAGTCAGTTGCCATACAAGGTCAAATGAGACTTCCATTGCCTACTGTGGCGATGGAAGCCGATAAATTTGGAATTTCAGATCGAGCAGCAGCTGCTTTGGCTTCAGCTGCTTTAGTTCATTATGGAGCAATCACTAAAGAAGATAGTACGTTTTTGATTAACAAGAACAAAATCCGACGGGAAAGAGAGAAAATGAGAAAAAGTTTGGTGATGGAGAGTAAAGCTAATCCTGCTGTCATATCTGCTATATTTTTTGACAGAAGAAAGGACAAGACTTTGGTGAAGGTGAAGAAAGGAAACAAATGGTACGGAGACTCCATTAGAGAGGAACACTATGTTTTGGTGTCTGAGCCAGGAAATGAATATTTAATCCATGTAGTTCCTTCTTCTGGTAAAGCTCAAGATATAGCTAATAGTTTGTTCTCCTTCTTTCAAGAGTCAGCTATTAATGAGAGCTTTCGTCTCATAGGATGTGACAGTACAAATACCAACACAGGTGCCAAGGGTGGGATCATCCACCTCATAGAAGAAAAACTAAAGAAACCGTTACAATGGAGCATTTGTATGCTGCATACAAATGAACTTCCCCTTCGACACTTATTTGAACATTTTGATGGTAAAACAAAAGGTCCAACATGTTTCACTGGAAAAATAGGAGTAGCACTGAAAGACTGAAAAAATAAAAAATGCCTGCAGTCAATTTCAAACAAATTAGAGAAGGCACTGATTTGACACACATATCAGAAGAGGTTATCGATGATCTTAGCCAAGATCAACAGTATTTGTCATACTCGTAGCCACGTTGAGGTAGACGAGGCGGCCGCCTCGTCTGGCTTAACAGACATTTTGGATCAATGAGGAAATTGAATTTCAAAGGAAATCTGAGGAAATTGACAGAAATAGGATTTTACCTATCTCGTACAAATTATATTATTAATTATTATTAATTTAATAATAAATAATTATAATTATAATTAATAAAATTATATATAAAATAATTAATAATTTATTATTATTATTAATTATTAAGTAAAAAAATTCGATTTTACCGAGTCGTACAAATCCAGGGCTCTTTAGCGCTTTTTAGGCAAAAGTTATTGTCTAATTCACTCTCAGTTACCATACGCTCAAAGTGCATGATTTTGTGCTAGGATTAAAAAAATCTTCTGAATGAGCATGGCCCTGGACCCCCTAGTAGGGCTATTTTCGCCTCGTCTGTTTTTAAGCTCTGGCTACGGCCTTGTTTGTACAAAATTATTGTAGCTATAAGAAATGGGAATGTCCCAAAAGATTTGGAAAATACAAAACCCGGACCACTGAACCATTCTCGATGGCTGACATTAGCAAATCGTGTCTGCCGCCTATACATTGCAGAGAAAACTCCTTCATTGGCTCTTTATTCAATAATTTTCTTCATTGTTACAAATTGTGGACCAAGCTAGTTCAATATCAAGAGTAGATCATATATATGGAATGGACCACATCACATATTTGGAGCAATTAAAAGATTTCATCTTCTTCCAAAGGATGTTCCGAATGTAGTGAAGCCTTACATTGCTAGAAACGCATATTTTGCTCATTGCGAAAATGTTCTGATAGCAATGTTATCAGATACATCAGAACAAAAACGAAACAGAGCAGTTGATTTCATCATGAACATTATTACAAAGACGGAAAATGTGTCCAAAATCAGAGAATTTAAGGTTCCTTAGATAAATTTCAACGCAAACGCATGGGATGATATTATTTACTGGTCAAAAGAAATATTGACTGAACCTCCCCTCACTATGGCGCTCACAAATATTGAACTCAATGCACTTAGGGTTAAAAAACTGTGCCTACCCAATTATCCACTTCATTCACAAAGTGTCAAGAGGGTAATAAAACTTGTCACCGATGCGGCCTCATCTGTATATTCCTAAGAATCCCGTGATGGATTTATAAGAGCAAGAATTAGGTCTCGGTCATTGCTGCCATGTATGGAAACGAAGAAAGAAATGACTTCACGTTTTGACAATTAGCTTTTAATTAGAGACTGAAATAATTCACCAAAATTTCATAAAAGCAAACACTCCACGATTTTTGAAAAGGGATCTTTTTGGAAGTATATTGATTATATGTTTCTGCAATTGTGGTAATAAAATGTCAATAATTTCTCTCGTTGATTAGTGTTGTTGTAGATTATAGTTTGAATATTCAAAATTATATAAGGTTATTAACTATTATCAATGTAATATACTTCAGTCATCAAAGAATTTTTCATTTATTTAGAAAAAAGTGATTTATTTGCGATATTTACAGAGGTAAATTTCTATAAAATTTAAAATTGAGAAAATAATTTACAAAAGGGCACTTTCTAATGTATTTTTTTATTTTGAATCATTTTTATTCTGTAGTGTCTTTTAATTGGATGCATAGTTTTCAAGTTATAAACATTTATATGTTTGACTAGCGGCCATTTTGTTTTTCTCCAAAATGCGCCAGTAGGGCAAAATTGATTTTTCTTTTATATCACTTTATGTCATCTATAGAACCCAATACAGCAAATTATAGGTGAAGCAAATAAATATTCCACAAAGAATTGCGTTTCACCCCACCTTATATATATACGTATATATATATATATATATATATATATATATATATATATATATATATATATATATATACATACATATTATATATATAGATATATATATATATTATCTATTATATTATATATATTATATATATATATATATATATAATATATATATACAGGGTCCTCAAAAAAAAAAAGGAGCATGACGAAATGTTTACTGTACATTTATTTTTACACATAATGACAAATAACTTATTTAGGCAAATAAGCAACAAATAAACTAAGTTAGTACCAAATTTCATGTCAATACGTCAAAAAATTAAAGAAAATATAAAAGTTTTACTACAACATGTCATATAATTTTACAATTTCCAAAGAAAACGAAATTATAAGACTAAAAAAATTGTTCGATATGTTTGCCAGAAACCTCTAAACCCTCGTAATTGGGGCCTAAATTGATCTATAGCTTTATCTACTTGATCTTGGTAATTCTTTCCCATT
>JAJOZX010003165.1:0-30000 GCA_023014485.1 Bathynomus jamesi
TAATGGTCCAATTTCCAGGCAGCAAATCTTGGGTTGACTTTGCCCTGGAAATTCCAAGCACATACTCCAAAAGAAGCCTCTGGTCGCTACTGAGATCATTCAGTGTCTCCTCAGCAAATTCCATGTCATCCATGGGGCCACTGAGTTTGGTGAATTCCACTTGTGGCAGATCTTGGTAGTCAATTTCACAGAGTTTTCCCAGCGGACCAGTGAAAGCAGTGGGACTTTTGGTACTGCCATCAAGATGCTTGAAAACAGCTCTGAAAGGAAACTCATTCTGATGGAGTGAACAGCCAATGGTGTGTAATTTCCGCTCAATTTTATTTTCCAGAGCTGTTACGAGGCCTCCCTCCCAGCCAGTGTTTATATTTGTGTAGTTAAGGAGGACAGCTTTCAGGGTATGAACACTGTTAAACTCCTCCAAGACACTAGCAACTTCTTCACCAAGAAGAACTCCAGTCTCACCTTTAATTGGGATGACTCTGTGAGTAAGATATGTTCCACTTTCAGTTCCCGGCTCCTTTGTGAAAGTCAAATGGTGCTCTTATCCCTTTCCTTTCTTCAGCTTAAGTCTCCCCATTTTCATCCTTAACTTCTCTGTACAGCAAAGTGTACTTGTCAACTTTCCCATCAACCCCAATACAGACTAACTTTTCCAGAATCTCATTGTGCTTTTCATCACTTTTCACTTTCATTCTAGCTTTTCCCTGTCCATTTTCGATTTATCAACTATTATCTGTTTCATATCTAGGCCAGGCTTAAGCAGGTCCATAGCTTGTAAGTCCAGGAGGAAGGTATTAGCAACATCACCCCTGATCAGTTCCATGGTATATCTGGGGGTTTTCAAAAAGCTGTAACCTCCACTTGGGTGCCTCCTTGGCTTGAACTCTTCAGCTTCACCACCAGATGGCTGAAATGAAAATAAAAATAAATTACTAAAGCGAAAATCGGGGAAAATAGGGGAAAAAGTAGGGGAAAAATATGGGTAAAAATCGACGAAAATGGGCGGAAATAAGAATAAATTACTTAAACGAAAATGGGGGGAAAAAGTGGGAAAATAGGGGGAAAAATGGGTAAAAATTCAGGTAAAAAGTCGGCGAAAATGGGCGAAAAAAAGAATAAATTACTAAAGCAAAAATGGGGGAAAAAAGGGGGGAAATATGGACAAAAAGTAGGATAAATTTGGGTAAAAATGGGATAAGATATAAGAAAAAAAATATATTACCTCTCCTGATTCTCCTGAGCTGGATTCAAAAGAATATCTTGTGACTGTGTGGGGGAAAAGTGGCCAAATCCACTTCCTGCTGCTGTTGAATCTGGCTCTGTAATCTTTCTGCTTCAGCTGCAGCCCTCTGGTCTCTCTTCACAGCATCTTTATCCACAAATCCCAGCTGAAAAGAGCCCTTGGGTCCTATTTTGGCCCTCTGATCTCTCAAGTATTCCCTCTCCTCTACTGGAACCTGAAATATTAAAGTATATTAAATAGCGGATCTAAAATAAGAGATAAAATCCTGAAAAAAAGTTGATTATTAATTTCTATTACCAAGGGGGGGGGGGGGGAAGGAAGATTACAGGAGGAAAATGCGGATATTTTTCATTTACAAGCATTAAATTTCCTTCCATTTAAAAGGCACCTAATCGCACTAAGTTAGGCCAGTTAAAAGTTAAAAAAATAATAGCATTACCTTCTTACTGGGAGGGCAAGTGCAGATTATGTGCTGTGTTTGACAATTTTCTTTCTTGCACTTCACAGCATTGTCATCACAGGGACGAACAGGTAGCTTAGAGGTGCAAGCAGAAATGTCAAAAAGTTTATCCAGCTTTTCCTCCAGATTCTGCTCCTGGACTGTAGAAAGAGATTTCCTGTTTATCTCTTTTGCTTTCTTGAAGCACACTTTATCCACCAATTTCACTACATAATATTCCTCATACAGGGGCAGCCGCGGGTTCACTGCCTGCCAGATCTCAATCACATCCTTTGCTATCATTTTAGCAATATCATAGTCTTTCAAGTCCGGGTGGCTGTTTTGGAGGAAATAACTGTACTGAATAACTTGGCGGAGGGTAGGAGGCTCTGTTTTATCCAAAGGGGAAGGCTGGTCACTAAATTTTTTGGCACTATCACTTCGAGTTAACTCTGCAGACTTCCGTTTTTTACCCATTTTTATGAAATATCTGAAAATAAACACAATTAAATGAACGCATCATAAAATAACTTAATTTAATACACATTTTATAGGTAAATATCGTTAAAAAATACCAAATAATACACTAATAAACATCTATAATGCATTTACAATAAGTTTCAAGCATCGTTTTGTTGAAAAAGCCGAATTTTAATTGATTATTTTGATGAAATAAGATTCGATATTTTGTTTGTTTACATTGCGCGAATGCCGCGCGCACGATTTTACGCGTAAAATTTGGCAATTTTACAACTTAAAAATAATTAACAATCCTCAAAAAATACAATCATTTTCACAAATATGAGTTGGTGCAACGTTTTTTATACATTAATACCTTTCTATCTAGACTAGTCCAAGATCGCAGTTCCAAAATCAACCTACCTTAACCTAACATGTCCGTTTCATGAGAAACGGACATGTTATGTGCCTTGAAAAGTGGACGCTCAATTCTGCCAGTTGAGGTTTAAGTTTTGGTTTTGGCTAAAAATATAATAGTTACCCCTTTTTCTTTGATGTATTCCAGTGGTCGGGGAACAGGGGTAAATTACCCCAAATGGGGTAAATTTAAAAATTTTGGGAGTAATGCATGCAGTATGAGAGACACTTCCCTCAGAGCCTCAGTCGTGTGTATGGTATCATGAAACGAAGAGGTGCTTTTAGTGCTTGACACTTTGTGCTGATATTTTTTTCGTATATTTTTATTTTATTTTGTTACATAAATGTGGCGTTATTCTAAATTTTAGAATATTACGAATTTACGTCCTGATTTTGATGTTGTATCAAAAATGAAAGCATCATTTTTCCAAAACCTGAAGTGGAGATGTTTTGAATGAAATTCTTCAGTTCTTCAATCCGTTTTACTAATTTTGTTTGTGTGCTATTCTTATGCCAGCATGTGTGGCTTTTTTTTATTTCTCCATAATAATGGATCCAATAAACATTTTTTGAATTTGAATTTTTTGTATACCATATGCAACAATTTTAAGAGCAATTGGCTTGTTTTTGCTTACTTTGAAGTCTGGGGGTAATTTCATTTTACTCAAATAGATTTTTGGGTAATACCCAAAAAAGTTCCCCGACCCATGATGTATTCAATCTGACGTGAAGGCAGCGAGTATTTTGCTTACATTGAGGTTCTAAATGTAGCTGGGCTAGGCTGCTTTAAACCCTAGATCCTGTCCCAAAGCTGGATCCTATCTGCTTTGCAGATAGCTGGTGAGGGAAGCTATATTTTGGGACCTCTTTGCGAGTGACCCGTTGCCCACGTCGGGCTAGCATCATGAAAAAGAAAAAACTATAGTATTTGTCATTTACCATTACTTATTTGGACTATAGTGGATTTAATTTTCCTAGAAGAGTTCCTTATTCCATACACGGTCTGTGTGTATCGTAAGAAACCTCAGGGAACCATTCTGAGTTCATTCCCATATATATATTATATACAGTATATATATATTATATATCCCTGCAAGGGGGTTCTAAGCTCGTGCTCTTGACTGCTCTTTGTGCTCGTTTGCACGGGGCTCCAATAAACCTTAGCCCCCCCCCCCGCCCATGGCCTAAACCATTAGAGGTACAGTAAAACTAAACATACCTTACATAAGAGAATTTAATCCTGCATTTAATGAGAAACAATTAAAACTTGGTGTTCCTGCCATTGGCTTCCAAGACAGCCTGAATTTGCTTTGGGTAGCTTGCCAAAAGTGACGTGAATAGATCTTGATCGTTACGCAAATTTGCTAAAACAGTTTCACTGTGTTGCGTCATTGTATCCTTCGAAAATCGATTTGCTGCAGGTTCTTTAAACAAGAGACATTCAACCTTGTCCTTTATAACTGATCCAATGTGTTCACAGACGTTCAGGTCAGGAGAATTTCCTGGCCATTCTTCATTTCCAAAGAAATCGATCTCATGGTTCCGCAACAACTGTTGAGTGGCTAATGCCTTAAATCAGGGGGCCTTATCGTGCAGAAGTGTGACCTGATCGGCATCCATAACATTGTTTGGGTTTCTTAGAAAAGGAATGACATGTTGGGATAGAATAATATCACGAAAATACTGTCCATCCCAACTCTGACCATTTGGCTTCAGCACCCACATGAGCTTCTTTGCAGTGAACAAAACAAACACACCAATACAGTCTGGACTTTTTAATAATTCGCGATAATGTTCATTGTCATCCATTTCATCTGGTGTTGTGGCCCACAATCGATCATTTTGGTAGTTAGGCCGACGTGTTACGTAAACAAAAAATTCATCGGAGACAGCTACAGTAGATGCATGAAATCATCCACATCCCAATCTTCAAGTTTTTCTTGGCTTTGGAAGTTCATGCCAAGGCTTTAAACCTTGCCTATGACGGTACAGTCGAATGATCTCACCACTAACGATCTTTCCTCTCAACACTTCGATCTCTCTAGAAAGTTTAGCACAGCTGTTTTTCCGCTTACGCGTAGCGCTTTCAATGATGTCCTTTGTTTTCTGAGAAAGTGGCAAATTTGGGCACCCAGATTTGGTTGTATCCATTTCACATTCATCCAAAGTTTTATTCCAATTTCTTTTGACGAAGTCCTCACTTCTTCGCAACTTTTTGGCAACCCATGAACGTGTTATAAAGGTGGCTCCAGCATCACGAGCTTCCCGAAATGTTATTGCTCGTATGCGATCAATCACACGTTGCCTCTCCGAATCACCAATTAATTGAGAAGCCATTATATTATCACTTTATCAGCTAGAGTAATTTTAATACCTGCAATAAATAAAGAATTTTATATATTTTTATAATCACTAAAAATTTCGATATAAGTAAACATGTAAGCTGCAAATGGGGGTGCTAAGGATTTTTGGAACCCCTTACGTGCTTGTTCCTGGAGGTTTCACGTGCGCCCTCCCGGCCCTAGCACCCAAGGATGATGGGGCTCGACCCTGCAGTCCTTGTCATCCTTGGTCTTTTTCCACTTCAACTGTCCCCTCCACCCTTTCTGTTTCCTCTGTCTTTCCTCTCACTTTTTCTTTGTTTTTCCGCCGAGATATGCCCTTTTAAAATAGTGGCCAATTGGTTCTTCCCGAACTTAAAAAAAAAAAAATATATATATATATTAGCCCCTCCCGAAAATAAATTCTGGCTACGCCCCTGTGTGTGTATATATATATATATATATATATATATATACACACACACACACACACACTGTGTATATGTATATATAGACAAAAGCCAAAGTTAAATGACTATAGTTCTGCGTACAAATTAAACATGCCGCTGATAAATGGGAGTTTGACTTCCGAAACGTCTGATATTAAATCTTCAAAATGTTGACATGGACGCTCATCATCCTTTTTATCCTTTTATATATATATATATATATATATATATATAATATATATATATATATATATATATATAATATATATATATATACAGGGTGTTTCAGGTCGACTCTAAAATATGGAAATTGGCGGAATTTGTATAAAGTAGGTAGGAATTACTATGACAAACTTCAAATACCAATTACCAAATTCCGCCAATTTCCATATTTCTAGGGTCGACCTGAAACACCCTGTATATATATATATATATTATATATATATATATATAATATATATATATATAGATATATATATCACGGTTGGAGAATCGATAAGTACTGGAATCAATAAACCGATAAAACTGAAATTATTAAAAGAACTGAAATTGAAAAATGCCGAAATCGAAAAAAATGTGGAAAAACTGAAATCGAAACTGAAACTAAACTGAAATAAGATAAAATAAATAACTGAAAACCATTTATATCGAAATAGAAATAAAACTAATTTTTTATTGAATTTTTATTTACGACCATACACATTAATTTACACTATAACAACATATAAAATAGAAGAATGAGTTAGAGAATGAAGAAAGAAAAACAAAAAATATTTTTAAATTCTTTCTGATGTGAGATTTTTGTAAAGCCTAAGGCCAATTGACAGGCAATTCCTTCCATTACGAGCTTTAAGTGATAAGCCTCTAATGAAAGTTACAGAATCACTTGGTAAAGTAAAGGATTAACTCAGATCCTTTGTACATTAAAGGATTATTTTTATGACTGGCAGACAGCAGGTCGTTTTTATCATCTTAACAACTAGTTACTTTTACATGACATTGTGGGTCAGGTCAAATCAGGATTTTCAAATCTTTGCCTCATACTCAAATTTTTAAAAAAAGAGTACTATGTATTCATTTGTGTTTTATCTTAAAGGTCTAAATATTTTTAAAGTGTTTTAAACTATAATTCACTGTAAGTTACGAAACAAATGAATACTCTGAACAATGCTTTGGTTTCTGTTACAACTTTTGAGGTGAGAGAGAGAGAGAGAGAGAGAGAGAGAGAGAGAGAGAGAGAGAGAGAGAGAGTTACAAGAACATGAGGAAGCCTCAGTGAACTTACGGTCCACTCGGGGAAGCTCCTGTTATTAAACTAATGAATTGTTTAATTGTTCTATTAGTAGTAGAAAACTAGATAGAAAAGCATAAAGCTCTCTCCCCACCCTCTGCTTTCTCTCCGCCGGAGGCGAGTAAGGAAAAAGGTTGAAGAAAATACTGTACCTTGATCCTAGAAAAGCAGCAAAGGAAATTTTACAGGAAAGAGGAGAATATATAAACAAGCTCGACAATTACGTTATGCGCATACAGAAATCGTACACTGGAGAGCGTCGTTGTATAAACAAACATAATAATATATTTCTTTTAATCGTATATCAACTACTTGGTATCGTCAAAAAACCTCGAACATATATTTTGATTTTATACAAAATACTATATTTACAGCTCTATTTACCGAGGTATCGAGCCAACGAAGTTCCCATGGCCCACTCCAGGAAAACCTAAAAGGATTAATCAATTCTCCATGTCTACACCCCATGTACGCGCAAAGGTGGCAAGGTGATGAAATGAATGCTTCTATAGGAAGGGGGTTGAAACAGGAATTGAGAAAGGAAATCAGATTTTCAACACCATGCCCTCACTCTTCACCACACGCACTCAGCCACCCAAGAGAAGGAAGATAAAAAAAGAAATAGTTGGCGGCAGAAACACAACTTTACTTAACTTAATCCTTGCCATGCAATCTTTTTTTTAGTTTTTGTTTTTTAGGTAATTTTTTATTCCTACAAAATACTTAGTCTATTAACAAGGCAGACAAGTGTGTGAGCGTGTTTCTGTAATTAGATGTCTGTCATGTGTATGTGTCTGCCAACTCTTTGAATATCGCCAAGTTTCAACTTGGGTCTCCACCCGTGAAAGTTGTTTATGCGGCAAGTGATATATTGAGTAGTTTATACTTCGCGGTGTTGTGCTACCACGATAGTAAAGAAAATCTCTTTCCAGCGAGGAATATCAGTGGGAGTTCCCTGTATCTATTGCCGTGTACTTGACCCTTATGGAGAATGAAAATGTTTCGTGGGTGATCACCCATTGTTCCTACGGCGAATTCAAGAGTCTCACACTTAGAGGTGTTTATCTGGCAAGTGATAAAACAAATGAGTTGCTCGATGGTTGAACATGCTATGTGGGGCACAATCAATCAGAGACGTCTCTCTAAACTGGAGAGAGAGAGAGAGAGAGAGAGAGAGAGAGAGAGAGAGAGAGAGAGAGAGAGAGTCATTTATTAAAAAATTTTACTGACCAGAAATAGGCAAACATTACACTTGCATTACATTATAGCATTCACATGAAATCTGTAAAGAAAAGCATTCATAAGGCCTATACGAGTATAAGTGCTAAATATTTGAGTAACCATAATATCGATACAAAATTGATATCGAAAAAACTGAAACTAAAAAAAATTCTAAAACTAAAGTTGAAATCGAAACTGATATTTTTGTCAATTCCCCAGCCGTGACACACACACACACACACACACACATATATATAATATATATATATATATATATATATATATATATATATATATATATATATATATATAAAGAGCACCCGTGATTTTACATATTGCCCCTATACCAAGATTCGAACCTGTTGGACCTCTGACTATGTGTCTCAGACCTTGACCACTGAGTTGTGAGAGGCTGAAAGCTGGCAAATATTTTAACACCCGTGAGATCTGAATGAATTCCTTCTACTGGCTCCAGTCTGTGCTTCCAATGTAGAATTAGAATAACTAAACGCAGTTTTTAAGATTAGTGGAAAACCTAAATTATTTTCAAAACTAAGTAACATTACAAGAAAATACACCAAAACGTACGAGTCCCATCAAATGCCCAGTCTGGAACTGCGATCAGAATTAACGCTATAATGTTCCTTTTTAACTCAAGTTGTTTCTTGCTTTTAAATAATCGAAATTGTGGGAAAACAATCATAACATAAATAAAACTTCAATATACAGATTATTTAAACAAATTAAGTTTTCTTAATCATATCCAAAATAAATTTCACATACTAAAATACTACAGTTTTTTTACCATAAAAAAATTATTGAGTCAAATAAAAATGGCCTAAGGCATAATTAAATTTCTTGAAAATAATGGCTACCCAGAAATCAGGCTCTCTCTGAGTAATTTAATAAATATACACTTTGAACGAGTTTCGTGCGTTTGTTTTGAAATTGTTCTACTAAAATTTTTATCATTTCTTTGAAAAATGCGAGAAGCGCATATGCGAAATCTCAGAATAAATTTATTTAAAGCATAAAACCATTGTTTTATTCAAAAAGGGTCTTAAAAGAATTTCTCAGTTGGCGAAAAATATTTTTTGAAATTTGAGGAACTTTAAAAACAACAACTTTAAAGTACAGCAGCAGCAGCAGCAGTAGTAGTAGTAGTAGTACAAATACTAATGCCAGTAATAATAATAAGAAGAAGAAGAAGAAGAAGAAGAAGAATTAATATATTCTTGGTTGACATTAGAAAATAAGGAGCAAATGTAGTTTACGTCCTCCTGTGGTGCCTAGTGTAGTTTACGTTCCCCTACATTATCCTAGTGTAGTTTGCGTTCCCCCTACATTATGCTAGTGTAGTTTGCGTTCCCCTACATTATCCTAGTGTAGTTTGCGTATACCTAGTCAAATAAAACGTTAAAACTAACGAAAATATTACGACAACCTAACCAATCGTCAATTTATATATATGAAAATGTTCATTTTATTATATATATATATATATATATATATATATTATATATATATATATATATATATATATATACTGTATAATATAATATATATATATATATATATATATAATATATATATATTATATATATATATATATATATATATATACAGGGCGTCCCAAAAAAATGTATACACACTTTAACAGCTGATAGCTCAATTGATGTTTCTTTCTTTCCAAGTTAAACCCATTAGAATTAATAATGGCAGTCAGACTAAGCTTGAACAAAGGAAATTCATTCTAAAATGCTACTGGAAGTGTGAAAACGCAGTTGAAGTGCAAAGACAGTTTAGGAGGGAGTTTCAAACAGATCCACCAACGCGACTTACCATCACTCGAATTAGAGATAAGTTTGAAGCCGATGGAACTGTTCAGAATGTCCACAAGAAGCGTTCCGGAAGACCACGGACATCGACAAGCCCCACAAAGCAAGAAAGAGTACTGGAAACGTATCACCAAAGTCCAAGAAAATCTGTGCGGCAAGCGAGTCGTGAGGTAGGAATTTCAGAATCGTCGGTCTAACGCATTTTGAAGCGCTGTCAATGGAAAAGTTACATTCCAAGATTAGTCCATGCTATTAATGAAGATGATCCGGACCGAAGAGTGGAGTATTGCGAGTGGTACTTGGCACGATGTGGATGTGGATTGGACGAAGGGGTTTCGTAGAATACCCTCCGCGTTCACCAGACCTCACACCACTAGACTTTTTTTATGGGGATACTTAAAAGACAAAGTCTACGCTATAAAACCTGCAACAGTCGCTGAATTGAGAGCAGCCATTGAACGAGAATGCACACAAATATCAAACGAAATGTTTCGTGATGTTTGCGATTCCATTGCTTCGCGTTATCAGCAGTGCCTGGACCAGAACGGACGTCAGTTTGAAAACAGGCGTTGATAAAACAATTAAATAATGTCTGTAGATTCTATTACATTTTGAAAATGAAATGTATTTTAATAAACACTGCCTTTATAAGTATTTAAAGTGTGTATACATTTTTTTGGGACGCCCTGTATATAAATTGACGATTGGTTAGGTTTTCGTAATATTTTCGTTAGTTTTAACGTTTTATTTGACTAGGCATACGCAAACTACACTAGGATAATGTAGGGGAACGCACACTACAAACTATATAAATTGACGATTGGTTAGGTTAAGTCGTAATATTTTCGTTAGTTTTAACGTTTTATTTGATGGATTCATTTAAAAAATGTCTCCTAAAGATCCTAGTGTAGTTTATGTTCCCCAACTTTGACCAAGTGTAATTTGTGTCCTCTTTTGTGTCAGGGGGACATAAACTACACTTGTTCCGAAAATAATTGTAACATAGAAAGATCAAATTTATCGAAAAACACGTTATCCTGGAAGCACTTTTAATTATTGTTTGATCACAATAACTTTAAAGTTGGTAGTCTTTAATATACAGCATAATACAGCATATTACTGTACATATGTGATTAAAAATACAAATTTAATTTATTATTTTTATTATTATTAATATCATCCAAGTGCTCATTCATACTTTTAAAATTTTAAATTATTTAAACAATATAATCCCAGGAATCACAAATGAGCAAATACCATTCAAACAGAAAGTAATTTATTAAACTAATGGATCATCTGAAGATCAGGGCCCTCACCCTTCTTTAGTTAGCTTTATAAGGCTAACTAACGAAAATATCACGACCTAACTTAACCAATCGTCAAGGGCGTACAGTTGACCTAACGATTGGTTAGGTTAGGTCGTGATATTCTGTTAGTTAGCTTATAAGGCTAACTAAAGAATACTGGGGGCCCTGATCTTCAGGTGATCTAATTAACTAACTAATTAATGATGTTTCAGTTACGATGCTGCTCTGTAACATCGTCAAGAGAATTCAAACACTGAAGAATGGCTTCTAATTGCAGGAGAATGAAGAATTTTATATATATATATATATATATATATATATATATATATATATATACATACACACACAATTCTTCATTCTCCTGCAATATATATATATATATATATATATGGTGTCCCAAAATGAATATATTACAAAATAAATATTATTTGCTGTTTTATTCTTACAGGTATGGAAAACGTTAAAAAACCGGCTCAAGCTAAGAATAGTGGACAATTTTTTCGTTCTATTTAAAAAAATAAATTTCATATTAGATTTTTAATAGAGCATACAACCGCATGTGGTTTTTTTTTTTTTTTTTTGTAGGTTAGGGCGTACAGTTGACCTAACGATTGGTTAGGTTAGGTCGTGATATTCTGTTAGTTAGCCTTATAAGGCTAACTAAAGAATACTGGGGGCCCTGATCTTCAGGTGATCTAATTAACTAACTAATTAATGATGTTTCAGTTACGATGCTGCTCTGTAACATCGTCAAGAGAATTCAAACACTGAAGAATGGCTTCTAATTGCAGGAGAATGAAGAATTTTATATATATATATATATATATATATATATATATATATATATATATATATATACACACACAATTCTTCATTCTCCTGCAATATATATATATATATATATATATGGTGTCCCAAAATGAATATATTACAAAATAAATATTATTTGCTGTTTTATTCTTACAGGTATGGAAAACGTTAAAAAACCGGCTCAAGCTAAGAATAGTGGACAATTTTTTCGTTCTATTTAAAAAAATAAATTTCATATTAGATTTTTAATAGAGCATACAACCGCATGTGGTTTTTTTTTTTTTTTTTTTGTAGGTTAGGTTGAGTAATTACCTTACAATTTTGGTTTCCCACGCTAAACATGGAACTAGTTCGTGTAGCGTATATTTAGATATTTGGGCGATTATGTATAGTAGCCGAAATCCATATTATGCTCCAAATAAATCGCTCAACAGAACATACAACCACGTGTAAGTGTATTTTGTAAGTTAAGCGGGTAGGTTAAGTCAGGTTGGGTTACATTTATTTGGAGCCCAATATGGACTTCGTCTAATATAATTAATCGCCCAAACATCTAAATATCTAAGTAAGCCTTACCGAGTTGCGACCTAAAACGTATATCCACCACGTTTAAGTCTATTTACAGTAAGTTTCATTTTTCAATAAAATTTAGTGACAAAATAGCCTCTTCTTACAATTGATGTTCTATACGATACACCAACTACTCCCATGTTTAATTATTATTTGCAGATTTATTTACAATTCCTATTTACCAAAACCACTTATTCATGGCATAAAAATCTATTTGGAATTTACTGATCATTTTATTGTTTTTAAATAAAACAAAAATTTTTCCACTATTATTAACTTAAACCTGAAAAAAACTTGATTAAGGAGGCTTTGAATTTTCTTAACAGTTGTTTACACTCAATATAGAGTGTCCCAGAATGAATGTATTAAAAACAAATCTTAATTATATATTTATTAGTTCAAATAGTAGCAAAATCCAAATGACATTTTACTCTGAAGGGTTATAAATTTTAATTGATTCAGTTAATAAACTTCTCCGCGTCCTCCATCATTAGCTACGAATATAATTAATCTTGTTCTGCGTTCAAATTTAAAAAACACAGTTTCTAACACAGCTTCAGAGATGGACATGACAACATTAGTAATAGATTGTTCTTGTTGTTGTTTGACCTCCCTCGCAACATTTTAGGTTATATGACGGAGGGAACCTTCAGCTTTACGTAGGATCCGGACCACGGGTCGCTAAATAATTTGGACGTAGATGATGGCGTCCCTCCATACAACTGCTAACCAGACCCACTGTCGCTTAACTTCGTTGATCGACGGGATGTGGTGCTATAACATTGACCACGACGTAGCCTTTGATGTCGCTTCATGTTTTTTTTTATACACAGTATTCATCTTCGTTTACCGTTTTCCGCTTTAATACGATTTCCAATCTCTTTTTGTGCATTTGTAAACGTTAGCTACACTGAGAGCATCATTTCCAAAAACTGTTTTAATCATTTTGTTCGTCTCCGAACGCGCGTTGCTCCATTTCAGAGATTTATACGTACTGCAAAAACACACCCTCCTTTTAAGCGCTCCAACTGACTACTGACTCATGGTAGCAGATTTTGCTTCAGACTGCAGACGCCAGAGGGCAGGAAGACTCACATATGTAAACGGTTATTTCTTATTTGCATTCATTTGTCCGTAGCAATAAAATTATCGATACTTTTGATCACTCCTCGTATATATATATATATATATATATATATATATATATATATATATATATATATAATGCAGTATATCACACTGGATTTTAAAACAGCTGAGACGTTTTTTTCCATTCGAAAAGTTCTTTATAAGATCGTGTGGTGATTATGTGATGATGTGGTGATGAATTATGCCTTTTCTTAACTTCCGCACCATTAAATCTGATGTTCTCTCACATTCCGTTTTGCATTAGAATTTTTTATCAAAATAACAATCTTCTTTTCCCCAACTTTTATTCTTTCTACAGGGTGTCCAATAAGTCCGGCATCATAGGAAAAATAATAAAAAAAGGGGATCTTTTCCGTTCTACCCCAGCAACAATTTCTAGTGTAGTTTTTCTTGCTGAATTCAATAATATATACAGGGTGTACATAAAGTCAGGATCTATTTTTGTGAAGCACTTGGAAATTATATGGAATTCAATCATAAAATGATAAAGTGGTAACATTTATTAAATAATTAAGAGTAGGATTCGACGTGACGCCCATCAGTATCCCTGCACAGCTCAAATCGTTCCGCAGCATTTCTAAACACATTCTGGAGCATTTGCGGGGTTATGTTATCTGCAGCAGTTCGTATACGTGTACGTAAGTTTTCAAGACTCGTAATCTTCGTCTGATAGACGTGCGATTTGATAAAGCCCCATGCAAAGAAATCTAAAGGGGTTAAATCTGGTGATCTCGCTGGCCAAAGTCTGTTGCTTCCGCGTCCGATCCAGCGATTTGGAAAACGTCCATTTAGATAATTCTGAACAATTTTGGCATAGTGACAAGGAGCACCATCATGTTGATAGACGACGGGGATAGGATTGTTAGTACCGTCGTCTATCAACATGATGGTGCTCCTTGTCACTATGCCAAAATTGTTCAGGATTATCTAAATGGACGTTTTCCAAATCGCTGGATCGGACGCGGAAGCAACATACCTTGGCCAGCGAGATCACCAGATTTAACCCCTTTAGATTTCTTTGCATGGGGCTTTATCAAATCGCACGTCTATCAGACGAAGATTACGAGTCTTGAAAACTTACGTACACGTATACGAACTGCTGCAGATAACATAACCCCGCAAATGCTCCAGAATGTGTTTAGAAATGCTGCGGAACGATTTGAGCTGTGCAGGGATACTGATGGGCGTCACGTCGAATCCTACTCTTAATTATTTAATAAATGTTACCACTTTATCATTTTATGATTGAATTCCATATAATTTCCAAGTGCTTCACAAAAATAGATCCTGACTTTATGTACACCCTGTATTTTATTTTGGAGAAAGTATTCGTGCTTTAATTAGTTATGGTTATAATTATTAATTTTTTCTCTCTTTTGTAGATATTGTTATGGATGATAAATGGAATTTCATAAACATAGTTAAGGAAATAACGTTCTACCCCAGCCTTCTTTAGTTAACCTTATAAGGCTAACTAACGAAAATATCACGACCTAACCTAACCAATCGTCAAGGGCGTACAGTTGATTTAGCTAAACAAAGGAACAAGAGACATTGGGAACATCTAGAAATATGATAGATTCTTATTTATGTGAATTTCTGTGGAGGGGAATACAAAAAGGAAAGGACATTTTTATTGAAATCTTAAATGCAATCTTTACTTTTAAATAAAATAAACAGACTATAACTCTTTTGTTATTAATTTCTCCAAAATAAGATATATATTATTGAATTCAGCAAGTAAAACTACAGTAGAAAATAATATATAATTTCATTTTTTGTTGCTGGGGTAGAAAGGAAAAGAGCCAAAAAAGGCATAACAAAAGCTTTTATTTACAGAACGTGCTCAATATGTCCACCATTGTTTTCAATACACAAACTCAGACGTGATACCCAGTCAGCAAGCACATGGTGAATGATGTCAGGAATAATAGTGTTACATACCCCAATAATGTGCTGCCGCAAATGTTCAACACTCCTAATTTTCTCTGCGTATACCAGCGCTTTCAAGTGGCCCCAGAGATAAATATCTAGTGGCGTGAGATCCGGGCTTCTAGCTGACCATTCTACAGGCCCTCGACGTCCTATCCAATGACCAGGGAATTGTTGGTACAGGTATTCCCTTACTTGGGTGCTGTAATGTGCAGGAGCGCCGTCTTGCTGGAACCATGTTGGGAAATTTCCTTCTTCGTTCAAGACACTGGGAAATGCTTCTTCCTTGAGCATACGTAGGTAGGTGCCTCCAGTGACATGTTCATCGATAAAGAGGGGGGCCTATGATGCGATCCTTCCAAATGCCACACCATACCATCACCCGAGATGCACCTTGTTCCTTTGAAGAGGTATACCAGTGAGGGTTGTTTTGAGACCAGTAGCGAGTGTTCTGTCGATTTACCTCACCATTTCTATAAAAAACAGCCTCGTCACTGAACAGAATGGTGGACGGGAAATTGGCATCCCGAGCATATGAATTATGATTTGTAGAAATAGAAAAATATGAATTTCTCCTATGATGCCGGACTTATGGGACACCCTGTAGAATGACAATTCTCAGCTATTTACTGTTTACACACACACACACACACACACACACACACACACACACACACACAACGCGTACATAAGCAACGTATACGAGTAACAAGAAAATAAATTAAATATGTAACCTGTTGAAAAACGTTTAAATTTAAACCTATTTAAAGTTATTCCGCTTCTGTTTATCTTACATCAGTTTGTAATTATTTACATACCTTGTCTTTAGCTTTGTCTTTACTGTTCCTGGCTCAAATATATTTACATTATTTTACTGATTTTCACCTCTCTCTCTCTCTCTCTCTCTCTCTCTCTCTCTCTCTCTCTCTCTCTCTCTCTCTCTGTCACATACGCACAAACACTTGACATATATAGAGTGGGAAGAAATATATTTTTCTTAAATTTGAAGGCCGATTGTATTTCGAAACTCGAATCGTTTCTCATCGGTATCTTTCTACAAATGCCAGAAATAAGAAATATCAGCCATTTAACATAAGAAACACGAACTTACCAAATCAGGATCACCTTGAAGATCAGGGCCCCCAGCCTTCTTTTGTTAGTCTTATAAACGAAAATATCAAGACCTAACCTAACCAATCGTTAGGTCAACTGTACGCCCTTGACGATTGGTTAGGTTAGGTCGTGATATTTTCGTTAGTTAGTCTTATAAAGCTAACTAAAGAAGGCTGGGGGCCCTGATCTTCAGGTGATCCCCAAATTATATTAATAAAAATGATATTTAAAAGCATACTTCGACATTTTTGTACTTAACCCAAGAAGGACAGTGTGGGCGTACACACAGCAAATAGGGTGGTATCTGCGTAATCCCATAATAAAAATTATATTTATAAGTTGAATTAAACAATTTACTCTTACTAAACAATAATAAAAATTAAATTGTATACCATAAAAGAAAACATTTCCAGAAAAACAAATGTATTTTTATTGTAATAGACCACGATGGCTTTCTAAGGTTAATCGTGCCGAGCTGTAACAGAATTTAGACATTCTGAATATTTACAAACGTTGAAGTAACTCCGTTTGTTCTTGAAAATCAGTTAAAAATTTTTACATTTAATTTCACATTTTTTTACATTTCTTGATGATAAAATAATGTCTTTAATTTGTTGAGAGTAAAAAATTATGGACAGATCAAAATCATTGACACTGTCTTAATCAACCTAATTTAATCTAACATAGCGTACACTAACGGGGTATTTTTTATGCAGTAAGGAGAGGCCAAAGTGCCCTCCCCCAATAGAAGAAGAAGAGAGCCAAAATCAAGGTTCAGGGTTTTCGAGATGCCTAGACACTATGCGTTGCATTTGAAAGACTGGAGGTCATAGAGAGGGGAAAAGATGGATTGAGGAAGATTGTTCCAGAGTTGACCGGTTGAGTAGATGAAAGATTGAAAATGCTGATTAGCCCTTACGTTAGAGAGTTGGACAGAAAAGGAATGAGAAAGTGTAGAAAGTCTGGTAGTGCGTGCTCTCCTTAAAGGAGGAGGCATGCAGTTAGAGAGTTCAGAAGAGCAATGTCCGTAATAATAGCGATAGTAAAGAGAGAGTGAGGCAACATTGCGGCGAAGAAAAAGGGATTGAAGACAGTGAGTAAGAGACGGGGAATTGATGAGACGAAAAGCCTTTGATTCCACCCGGTCAAGTACGGCTGTGTGGGTTGAGCCACCCCAACACATGAGAAGCATACTCCATACAGGGGCGGACAAGACCCCTGTACAGAGACAGCAACTGAGTGGGGGTGAAGAAACTGCGGAGGCGCTACAGCACACCTAACCTCTTAGAATCTGTTTTGGAAAGAGAGTAAACTGTATGTGATCTTTCCAAGAAAGATCATAAGAAAAGGAAAGTCAAGACTGTTAAGAGAAGAGGAATGATTGAGTTGTGTGTTGTTGAAGGTAAGGGGATAGTCGTGTGGAAGAGTGTGACGAGTAGACAGATGGAGGAACTGAGTTTTTGAGGCATTGAAAACCACAAGGTTTTCTCTGCTCCAATCAGAGGTAGCAGAAACATTAGAGGTCAGGTGCCCCATAGCCGCCCCAAGCGAATCATGGAGTGACTGTTGAGAGGGACACTTTGTGAAGCGGGTGGAGAAGTGAAGAGTGGAATCATCGGCATAGGAGTGAATAGGACAGGAAGTACGAATTAAAAGATCATTAATAAATGAAAGGAAAAGAGTGGGTGACAGGACAGAACCCTGAGGAACACCACTGTTGATAGCTTTAGGAGAAGAACAGAGGTCATCTGCAACCGCAGCTATAGATCGGCAGAAAGGAAATTAGAGATGAAGGCACAGATAGAAGGATAGAAACCGAAGGAGGGCAGTTTGGAAATTAAAGATTTGTGCCAGACTATCAAAAGCTTTCGATATGTCTAGCGCTTGAGCAAAAGTTTCACCAAAACCCCGAAAGAGATCTGAAGTATTGTTTAGCATAACTTATATAACCTAACCTAACTTAACTTACCGCTTGGTCCATAATTTGTTGTAGTTTCTGACATAAAACTTAAATTACCCCGTTTTCTTCCACTTATAATGAAGAGTAACTTAAAAAATTGTACTGAGACTTAAAGATATTAACTCGTATTCGTCAAGAAAAACTTTTTTGACATTAAAATTCCAAATTCCCTCCCACATTCCTTAAGAGAGATTATGTTACGTTACAGTATGTCATGTTAAACTTAGATAAGTTAGGTAAAGGTTAGATTAGTTTCATATAGATTGAAACGAATGCAAAATGTAGACCTCTGTTAGTGTTGATTTTTTTCCGTGTGTGTGTGTCGGCAAAGTGTTACGTATAACTCCAGAATCAAGCTTTCCCTCATCTAATTCACTAAATTTTAAACTGAATAAATTCGAGAGAAATTATATTTTTTTCTAATTCTTTAATACAATTATAACAATAAATCAATAACTTTATACAACACAATAATGGAATAAAATCAGTCGTCATTAAGCCCTTTTTAAAATTATAGCTAAAGTTGCAGTCATTCTTTTCTTTAATGAATCAATCACTTTCTCTTTAGATTTACGTCTGTAATCACTTTCTTTCTTTTTCGGAATTAAATTTACTATTTTATTCGAGGGAAAATGGCATATATGCTCAATAGTAGTTTTCCAAATATCAGAGCTGGGCAGTATTTAAATACATTTGTATTTAAATACGTATTTAAATACATTTGTGTATTTAGAACTGTATTTATAAATACATTGTTTTTCATGTATTTAAATACAGTATTTAAATACTTCAATGAGTATTTAAATACAATGTATTTAAATACTGAAAATATAAAAATGTAAATACTTTTACTGGTTTAATACACGTTCTGTACTAGCACAGTACGACGCGTCGACAGAGTAGTACAGCATGGTTCATGTTTCAACAGTTTGGGAAAACATCCTCTCATAAAAAGACTGTTCCTCCGCTATAACACGACATTACCATCTTCGGCACCGGTAGAGCGAATATTCTCATTCGCGGGAATCACTTTGACTCCCAAAAGAAACTCTCTTTCAGACAAAACTTTTGAAAGATTGGTTTTGATCCGCAGCAACCGTGAAATAAAAGAGAATTCGTAAGGTGCCTTATGTTTATGTTTACGTTTATGTCTCATCTACTCATTAATTGTTACTCATTTTGCAATGATATAATGAGTATAATATGTCACTGGTTGAACATCGTAAGTTCTAAGTTCTTTTGTTTTGTTTTGTTCTAAAAAGGGAAATATATAATCGGAAATTAGATTGTACTATTTCTTTATCCTTTATCAAGCATTTTATATTGTTGTTACTCATGAATTAGTGAATGCATATGTTAAAATTTGTATGTATTTAAAATGTATTTACAAATGTATTTAAATACAATTGATGTATTTTGTATTTAGTATCTAAATACATTCGTAAAATGTATTTAGTATTTAGTATTTAAATACATTTCTCCCATGTATTTAGTATTTAGTATTTAAATACATTCAATGTATTTATTGCCCAGCTCTGCCAAATATATAACCTTAGTTAACCTTCATTAACCTTAGTTTTTCTTCCGCCCGAATTGTTCATTATGACGAATGTCAAACTTGTTGCTCTACCTTCGACCGACAGCTTAACGTGGAATCCGAACCACGACCCACTAGCGGTGCTCAGAAATTACTATATCTTTGCTCGGACTCGAACTCACGACTTCCCGATCAGCAGCCCAACGTCTTAACCACTAGGCTACCCAGGGTACTCATTTATTTACCAACTTATTTTTTCTGGGAGGATGAATAGTTGGGTAAGCTGCGCGCCGTCTGCTTTCGCCGGGAATTGAACCCGGGGCCGGTGGATTCGTGGTCAGTGATGCATTTTATATATATATATATATATATATATATATATATCAGGTCATCCCATAAGTAATGTCGTTTTTTAGATCGGAATTTGAAGGACAAAAAAAAAAACTCAACTGAAACTTTTTAATCTAGTATATATTTTTAGTAGGGCAGCTAAACAAGTTGAAGTGGACAATCCGGACAAAAGCACCAAACTTTCCCTACTTGTATATTTTGGACCAACAATTAAAAATATCCCCGGAACCACCTTCAGAGACCATTACTTGGCCATATTGGATTTCAAGATGGCCACCATAGACAAAATGGAATTTCTGATATAAGTTTCAATAGAGAATTCCCTTGGCATGTTTGGCATCAAACTATATGTTTTTTGGCATGATCAGATCAATAAAACAACTTTTAAGCTGATCAGAAGTATGTTTACTGCAGAAATCACACTTCGTACAACATATACAGTGAAAATCGTGAATATTTTAACACAAAAACCATGTTTAAGAAAAATCAACGAAACTATAACAATTGAAGATTTCACCCACCAAAAAGTAGACCTTTAGCTCTATAACTGAATGTGGGAGAGGAAAATTGGCAAAATATATGCATTTTAAAAAATGAAATTCTACAAAGGTCAAAATACTACCCTTTCATATTTGCACAATTTTCATGCATTATTCGTGGTTCTATAGAAAACTTGTATTAACAACATTTGTAGAGTAAGGGCAGGGCTATTAAATGGGCACCATAAAATGGAAATATCTTGGCATTTAGCAATGCAATGCCTACTGTCCCAACTCACCCCCTGTCCCGAACTGTCCCAACTCACCCCACTCGACGCTATATGTTAAACTGCACAGTTGCAGCTACACAGTTCTGTACACTTCCACCTGGCCTTCTTGCAAGCACACCTGGTGCCACATCCACTCTTGCTCTTGCAGCTGCATCTGACCAATTCGCTGCAAGCTTTAGATGCTACTGGTCTTATGGTCCAAACTGGTGTCCATGACTGGGACTCTTCGCTAAAGGTCCATCCCCATCCTTCAGGAGTTGGAAGATTCTGTTCACTTCTCTCACAGGTCGACCATATTCCTCCCTGGTATGTGACCCTCCTGGTGTGTTGGAGAAGAGCATCCTGAGTTGGTGGGATAGTCTCCATAGCTTTCCCTTCTGACAGAACATGACCTTTCTTGCCTCATCTACATGTTCAATGTCACTGGTGTTGTCATAGAGGACAACTGTGTACCATTCAAGAAGCTTGAAGTGGGGAGTTTCGGCGTCAACATCTGCAAATGGATTTCGTGCCATAAATGTGAATGCTTGTGTTACCTCAGGGTAATGGTGCCATGCTGCCCATGCCATATTCTTGCCCCTTCCGTAAAAGGATGATGTTGTATCACATCCCGTGAAGCAGTGAAACAGTGGTAGGGATGTGCATCTCTCTTCACCCAAAGAGGCATTCTCATTGTTTTGTTCATGCGCTTGGTCTAAAGGCATGGCTGAGAATCTCTCCTTGGTCTTGTGTACTACCCAGTGTCCATTTCGTGAAAACTCATTCATAACTGGCTGAGGGAGATTCTTCATGTCCCAGATGTGGAGTGGAAGCCAACGTGCGTAATTCTGGTGGTCAAGAGCAAAGAACCAGGGAACTACTTTCTTCAAGCTTTCTACATACAATGGAAAGTCTCCTGCACGATGTGATTGTATATGAGGCCGTCTATCTCCATCTGAAGAATTGTCTCCCAGTATTGGAATGTTGGACTAACCTGAACCATCTTCTTCTTCCACTCTTCCTTTGTCTTGTCATCATAGGGACCAACAGTTTCCATAAAGGCTTCATGCTGCAGCTTTGCCAATGTCAAAGCTGTTACCTGGTGAGCATGTCTGGTTCTTGTAAGATGAGAGGCTTTAAGAAATGAGTCAACAGTTCCTGCCGAAGCAATGCCTGCTTGTGTCAAGGCATTTGTCCACCCAGATCCCTCTAGATAATCTCCATACGTTCTCCACATGGCCATCTCTGTATGTAGACCTCCAAACATGACGATGACCTTGTCTTCTCCGTGGGTGTCTGGCCACTTCCACTGAATGAATTTACCAAGGGCATATAGGGGTGCATCGAATGCAACAACTGGTATTTGCCCGGGGTTAAGGAATTCAGTGGCAGACCGAACAACATTCATTCCATGTTTGATCATCGCTGGAGTAGCGGCCTTTTCATGGAATAAGGGAAGGAGGTAGGAAAGGGTTTTCATTTGATCTTCATCTTGTTCTTGCCTTGTAGTGTGGTATGCTGACCATGATATAACATCACCCTTCCCTATCGTGTCTTTCTCCAAGATCCTGAACGCTTCTTTCATCCACTCCTTTTCCTGGAAACATGCTTCATGGTAGTGTCCCCTCAATAGGGTCAGACACAATTTAGACAACTTCAGGACTTCTACCTTGGTTTTGTCCATTGCAACAGCTGGTACAATTGAGTAGGACATGAGTAACTCCAAGTTCTTTGAACCTAGAGAAGGTAGCACAAGATCACCTTGTTTGGTTCCACAGTTTGAGACAGTTGGGAACTGAAACAGACTAATCCCTGTACCATAAAATGATCCAACGGCAGTTGTACTAGATGGGCTGTAATCCAGATTGTCAAGTGCCCCAACAATAAATGGTCCATGACAAAACTGAGCTGGTACAACCACTCCTTTGGTCTTGAAGTTCTGGCACACTGCTGTTGCAAGTTGGCTTTCGACTTGAAGAATTCGGTCATAACTCACACTGAGACCCAATTCATATAGTTGTGTAATTAATGATTTTGACCGAATTTCAGTATGAATTTTCAGACCAAGATACAGAGGCAATGGTGGTTCTCTTTCCAAAGAATGGCGAACCTTAGATGATGATGTATGCTTGTTCCTAAAATTAAAAAGGATAAGTTGCGAGACAGTGAGAGTTGCAGGGGTCTTCTGGTGTTTGGTCCTTCACGTCAGCACCATTTGTGATCATAGATATAACGGTTTTCAAGGTTGTAGGTACCGATTCCTGTTGACAACCAGATGGAAAGGCACCTGCAAACTTGAATCCAGTAAAGTTGACAATTTCCTTGCGTATGATTCTAGCAGCTTTTGCAAGAATCATAGTATCTCCTTCAAAATTCTGTCTATTTGTCTCTCTGAGCATTTCCTGAATTCCCTGCTGAAAAACTAAGATTTCGTTCTTGCCATCACTCACTTCCTGGGCATATGGGAAATACTCCAGAATCTTCTCTCTGAATCGTCCTCTGTTCATTTCCTTATTAATACCTAAGTCCCGAAGTCTTTTTTGATACAGATCAAATAGCATAGAAAGCTTCATTTGAAAGATTCCTTCTTCCACGCAATTTTCTACATGATTAACGACCTCAACTATTGCCTTTGCTTTCATCAAGTTTTCTTCATAGCCTTCTTCCTTGCTCTGTTTTTGTCTCAAAAGTGAGTGGTAACGGTTCCGATAAAATGTCAAGCATTGCAGATGATACTTGGCTTCAATGGCCATGAGATCACCACCTCCTATTCTAGACATTAGTTCTGTGTCACTGAGTTCTGTAGCCATCATTCGTAAATTGACATCAGCGCCAAATGTACTGAATTCATGAAGATGCCCATGTGTTTGTTGACAAAACACACAAGTTGCTTTGTCCATAGGATGCCGCTGAACCCGCTTCCCCGTAGATGAACTAGTTTCACCTTCATCCGCCCTCTCTCTCTTTTTTGTAGCCCTTTCAAGCTTTTCTTTACTAAATTTAACATGGCATGACTTGTGCCACACAGCTTTATTCTGAACCAGATCTTCAACAGTCACCTCTTCATTGAAAAGAAGAGGAACTGGTAGTCTTCCAAGATTCTTGAATGCGTTGACATTCTCCATAAATGTTGCATATGCTTCAGTTTTTTTACCACTCACAGCATTGAGTGGACATTTAAGAGTCTCACCTTTGCTCTCTTGACAAACCATGCATTTGCTCCAATCCATGTTCACAAATCACCTGCAAAACAGAAAAGCACATATTATATAGTTATATTATTAAATATTTTACATTAAATAAACATTTAAGGGTAATTCTGATTATTTTATAGCAATCCTGGCATCGAAATATGTAGGTTTAGGGACTATTTATTTACAATTACTCCTTACAATAGTTTGTTGATTTCTAGCTGGCAGCCATCTTGGATTTCCAAAATGGCAGCCAAGATAGGGTTGTGCGTCTTGGTTCCGGGGAAAAATTGGTAGCTAAGGTCCTGAACAACATTTGAGCCAAGTTTGGTGCTTTTGTCCAGAATGTCCACTTACTTCAAAAATCAGGGTCTAAGCTACTGCACTATTTCCATCGGAATCAATGACACTCTGCCAACGTCCTACAAGCTTTTCAATGCCATGTTTATAAAATTCAGGCGGTTTTGAGGCAAAAAACGTACAAAGACTGGTGTCCAGGTCATCTAAAGAAGTATACTGTTTCTCGTCAAGATAGTTTTGCAGAAGTCTGGAGAATATGGAGGATGTGGAAGTTTTTTCCACCCAAGCTCCTCAATTTTTGCGGAAGTGATCCGAGCGGTATGAGGACGTGCGTTGTCGTGGTGGAACACGATTCCTTTCCGATTAAGCAAAGAAGGTCTCTTTTCTTTTAGTGCAGTGTTCAATTGGTCCAGTTGTTGACAGTCGACTTGAGCGGTGATTGTTTGGTCGTGTGGTAAGGTTTCAAAGTGTATTACACCACCTTTATCTCACCAAACACTAAGCAACACCTTCCGAGGGTGAAGATTTAGTTTTGGCTGTAGTGTCGCTGGTTCTCCGGCACAAACCCACTGTCGACGGCGCTTAACATTCTGGCACAGTATCCACTTTTCATCACCAGTCACTAAACGGTGCAAAAACGGATCTTGGAGTTCATGGGAATGAAGAGCTGTGTTAATGTTTACCCGCACTCTCAGATTGTCGACCGACAATTCATGTGGCACCCATTTTCCTAACTTAGGCACTTTCCCGAGTTGTTGCAAATGTCGATGGATGGTGAACGGGAATGAATTGAGTTTCTGGGCCAATTCTTCGACAGTTGTTGAACAGTCTTCTTCAAATGCGGCTAACAGCAGGTCATCATGAAACTCAGCAGGACGTCCAGAGCGTGCTGCATCTGTCAAACAGCAGTCACCATTCCTAAACTTTTGAAACCATCTTTGACATTTCCTCACATGCAGAATATCGTTGCCATAAACGTCCTGAATGTTTCGCGTTGCTTCATTAGCACTACTCCCTTTTTTGAACTCGTAAGGCATTATATGCCTGATATGCTCTTCTGATACCGCCATGTTTATGAGGAGTTCACATAAAGCAAAACACACGTCTTCACTGGTCAAGGTCTGTACAGTATGTAGCGAAACACGATAGATCTCCTCTTAGATATAACCTTCGGAAAATTTATGCTTAAACCGAGTAGGACTAGTTTAAACTTAATCTATCGTAAAAAACGACATTACTTATGGGATGACCTGTATATATATATATATATATATATATACAGTATATATGGGATTGAACTCAAAATGGTTCCCTGAGGCCTATCTTTTATGTTACACACAGACCGTGCATGGAACAAGGAACTCTTCTTGGAAAATTAAATCCGCTATAGTTCGAATAAGTAATGGTAAATGACAACTACTATAGTTTTCCTTTTTCATGATGTTAGCCCGACGTAGGCAACGGGTCACTCGCAAAGAGGCCCCAAAATATGGCTTCCCTCACCAGCTATCTGCCAAGCAGATAGGATCCAGCTTTGGGACAGGATCTAGGGTTTACAGCTACACCTAGCCTACTATATTGAGGTTCTGAATATAGTAGGCTAGGGGGTAGCTGTAAACCCTAGATCCTGTCCCATAGCTGGATCCTATGTGCTTGGCAGATAGCTGGTGAGAGAAGCTATATTTTGAGGCATCTTTGCAAGTGACCTGTTGCCCACGTCGGGCTAACATCATGAAAAAGAAAAACTATAGTATTTGTCATTTACCATTACTTATTCGAACTGTAGTGGATGTAATTTTCCCAGAAGAGTTCCTTGTTCCATGCACGGTCTGTGTGTAACATATACTATGTATATACTATGTATATACTATGTGTATATATATATATATACCTTTACCTTTGGTAACCTTTGGTTAACTTCCGCCCGAATTGTTCATTCTGACGAAGGTCAAGCTTTTCACTCCACCTTAGACCAACAGTTTAACGTGGAATCCGAACCACGCCCCATCAGCAGCCCAGCGTCTTAACCACTAGGCCACCTAGGGTACCCATTTATCTACCAACCACTTTCTTTCTTGTGTGGAAGGATTAACAGCTGGGATTTGCTGCGCGCCCGCTGCCGTCGGGTCTCGAACCCGGGGCCGATGGATTCGTAGTCAGCGACGCTAACCACTACACCACTGAGGCTTGGTGTACACAATATATATATATATATATATATATATATATATATATATATATATATATATTATATATATATATATATATATATATATATATATATATATTGGGTATGACAAAAAAACTTGGCTACTATTTTAAATGTATATTTTAAACAATTATAAGGATTTTTTTTGTAAGCAAAACAGACGTACTAACGCTCGAAAAAGCGCGAAATAAAGGCTATGGGTCACGAATAGGCTAGTCCCAAATTTCACTAGCTGCTAAACCATGGGCTCGGCCATATTTCTGATTTAACCAGCGAAATAATGCCGAAGTTCAGCAATACCTCGCTATTCGCAACCCTGATATTCGCAACCCCGCTCATTCGCAATTCATATTTGAACACCCATATTCGATATTCGCAAAGCATACCCACCCCACAAAGTGAATTAGTGTGTCTGTGACCTTGGACGAATTGTGCTTGGTGGCTCAAGCTGCGCGAGCAGGCTGCGCAGTGACGTGTTTTTGCTGTGTATTTATACGCCAGGGCACGCGAGTACTTGATCGAGTTGGAGCAACATCTAGCAGTGGACGAAGAAGAGGAGCAGGCCGAGAATCCTCCTCTCAAAACCCTCACCGTTCCAGTTCTGAGGTTCTGAGGAAGCTTCTTTCTTCATTTGAGACGGCACTGGACATGGCGTTGGACGTTGACCCGAATGTGGAGAGGAGCACCACTGTCATCCGCAACGTCAAGAACGACATTCGAGCCTACTATGAGCTTCTGGAGGAGAAGAGGAAGATGGCTCGCCAACCGACACTACATTTTTCCAGCCCAAATCCTCCTCTTCTCCTGATGTAGCTGCCACTCCAACTTCTTCAACCTCCAAGTCCGCGTTCCATAGGCTTTTTAGTCCTCGTTTCCCCTCTCGAGTGGGGAGGCCGATGACCCTGGCCCCTCTTCACCCCAGTAAACCCCAGTAACTCCTCACCCTCTTCTTTTCTTTATGCCAGCTCCGGTACGCCATTGACACTCGCAGCAAAGGTAAATGCTAGTTCAACTGTTTTACACTCATTGTAGTTATATTGTAGAATGTAGGGGAACGTATCCCCCCTAATTACATTGATTCTTATGGGGAAAATTCTCCCGATATTCGCAAATTCTTTATTCGCAGTGACTTTTAGGAAGTATCCTTTGCGATAACCGAGGTATTGCTGTATTCGCATATTGAGCCGCTATCGTTAAATTTTCACCGCGAACAGTTCGTACGATATAGTTTAGTGATGAGAAAATATTTACAGTTAGTAAACCAATTAATAAAGGGAATGATCGTGCATATGTCGTCGTCACAAGGAAACGTGATATAACACCTGAAAGGTTGCCAAGAGAAACAGAGATTTCTCCTACTGTAATTAATGGTCGGTGCAGCATTTTCAAAACTCGGAAAGACAAGACCTGCAAAAAAATAAAAAATAAATAATCATTTATTTATCATGACCATTTTGCCTATGTATGGAGACTTCTGACTCACCCTGTATTATAAAAGCCACCACGAAATATATAGGGTGATCCAAAAAAAAGGCGTTCCCAAAAATACTTTATTGCATATTTTTTTGGAACACCTTTTTTTTCGGACGACCTTATATTCCTAAACATTATGAAGTCGATTATATATATATATATATCGGGTATGGCAAAAAAACTAGGCCACTATTTTATATGTATATTTTAAACAAATAAGGTAAACAATTTTTAAAACAACCTTTTTTCAGTATAGGATCACTTATCTTACACATCATGACAAGAGATGTTCAAAATGCCCTCCGTCATTATCACTACACAACTCAAGATGCATTCGCCACTCGTCGATAGCACTGTTCAGAAATCGTTGCGATATGCTACGCCATTCGTCCACGATTGTAGCTCTCAGGTGTTGAATATTTCGGATTTGATGATCAGGGTTAGATAAACTTTTCTTTTAGTGCTTCCCACACTGAGTAGTCCAACGGGTTTAATTCTGGACTGTTGGCCGGCCACATTGTACGTTCTATGAAATAAGGGGCTGTTTGTCTCAGGTAATCAACTGTACTCTAACGCGATGACGAGATGCACCATCTTGCTGGAAAACGAAGTTATCACCGCATATTTTTTTGCAGGTGATGTGCTGAGATGCCTTTGTCCCAAGAAGAGCGTATAGAGATCATTCTTCTGGCAGGATCAGGAAGCTGTCGCAAGGTTGCCGAGGATTTTAACAGAGACACACCCCCGGCACGCACATCACACACGACACCGTTGCCAAACTCATTGAGAAGTTTAAGAAGACTGGAAGTGTTGCAGACCAACCGAGAAGTGGCCGTCCACGAACAGCCACCGCTGAAGGCACAGCGACCATGGTGCTGGCAGCGTTCGCAAAGAGTCCCCAAAAAAGCACTCGACGGATGTCTGCAGAATGCGGTGTCAGCCAAAGGAGTATCGTCCGCATTATGAAAGAGCACAGATGGCATCCATACAAAATGCAAATGTTGCAGTGTCTTAGCGAAGACGACCCGGACAGGCGGCTGGAATTCTGTGAATGGGCAAGAACAAAAGTGGACGAAGACACGGAGTTCTCAGCTGGCACCCTGTTTTCAGATGAAGCCAACTTTTATGTTCATGGGGAGGTTAATCGTCAAAACGTACGTTATTGGAGTGATGACAACCTGCACTGGATGAGTCCCTCAAACAAGCAAGGCGCTGGAAAAGTGATGATGTGGTGCGGGATATGGGGCAACACACAATTGTTGGCCCTTTTGTCATTGACACCAATCTGAATGCTGAAATGTATCTAAACATGCTGCAAGACACAGTCATGCCGTCCCTGCTGAACGAGGACGGGGGATTTCCAGCGTACTTTCAGCAAGACGGGACGCCACCCCATTACGGTATCTGCGTGCGCCAGTGGCTGGATCAGCAGTTTCCGGGTCACTGGATTGGCCACCGTGGTCCCGTGGAGTGGCCTCCGAGGTCCCCAAACCTCACCCCCTTGATTCTTATTTGTGGGGGCACTTGAAGGCCATGGTGTACCAGGTGAAAATACAAAACACGGACCACCTAAAGGAACGCATTCGTGATGCGTGTACACGCATAACACCAGACGTGTTAACTCGTGTTTGCCATGACTGGGGGGAACGCATCCGTATGTGCATTCAGT